>JBBPFJ010000557.1:0-82937 GCA_037975025.1 Excoecaria agallocha
TTGAATTTAGGTATTAATGATGTGGTTTCAAGAATTATATACAAAAGCCCACTGTACAATCGAGGATCATTATGTTGGACGTCAGTAGATTTGGAAGATGATAGTGACATATATATGATATATGAAAAATTAAGACAATATGATGATTACACCTTGGTTGAATTAATAATTATAGTGGTTGAAGGGGGGTTTGGAGCTAATATGCCTGCAATATATGAAATCGGTGAGTAGGGTAGAAATGATACAATACAGATGGAAAATATTAAGGCAAGTCAACAATTTTTTGTAAATGATGTTGGTCCAAGTCAGCCCATGTATTCCGTCGATGGGCAAAATATTGAATTTTTATCGCAATAAAATTTTTATCAGTTTGCTGGAGATGAAATACAAAATGTCGATCAAAGCCTACAACGTCGATCAGTGTGTCATGATGGAGATGCCGGTCCTAGTCAACCTACCCAGTCTGTATGTCAACGCGATGGTGACTTGCTTGTAAGAGAGGGCAGTGTAAGCTCTGGATATTGGTTTGTACGTCGATCAGTTAGCCATGTGCCTGATGCAGCTAGGAGACAGCCTAGACATTCAGTTAGCCCTATGCTTGATACTTCAACGAGTCAGCCTAGGCGGTCTATTAACCAGGTGCCTGATGCTTCTATGAGTCAGCCTAGACGGTCAGTGAGCCATATGCTTGATCATTGTATTAGTTAGCCTAGGCATTCATTGAGCTGAAGGGTTGGTAATTTTTTTAGTAAGTCCATATTTGGCAATAGATAAGCAGTCATCGAGATGATAGGAGTTTTGTACAACCGGTTGGTGCTGATACAAGTCAACCTAGTCAGACAAGACAGTCTCCAAGTCATCAGGATGGCAATTTACTCAGTGATTCCCTTTTTGGAAACAATCCAAACATATCTGCAAATGAGGGTCATGGTGTAGATATTGGAGAAGATGTTATAAATGAACCTACAATAGATGTGGGAGATATGGATCATTTTGATGATGGGGCGGTGAACAATAATTACCTTTCACCTGATGACGATGTTAAGGCTGAAACTACAAATTTGAGTGTGGATAGTGATGACTCGAAATCTATTGGCGGTAGTGAGTCTAATAATACGTAGTACATCAGTCTTTTAGCGTTAGTCCATGTGAGTGCAGAGTCAAATGAGATGATCTTTAACTTTCCATCAAAACACTATACAATCATTGACTTTGATGCAGCCCAAGTTAATATGTCCCAAGGTGTGCAATTTAATACTTGGGATGGATCCTCTGAGTTATCAATTGGTTTGGTTTTCAACAGCAAGGATGAGGTTAAGTCTTGTATGAAAAAATACTCAACAATGAGAAATCTTGACTTTAAAGTTATGGAATCCAAGCTAAAATACTGGGTTCTAAGGTGTGCAAAGGCCGATATTGGATGCAAATGAAGGTTAAGAGCAGCAAAAAAGAAGAAAATTCCTTTTTAGACTATCACAAGGTTCGAAGGACCACATTTATGCCTTTTTGCTGGTAATCTTTCAAGGGATCATAGACAATTGGGATCGCAAATTATTCGCAATTGCATCAGGGGGATGGTCAGTAAAAATCCTACTCTTCTTGTTGATGCGATTATTGCTGGTATTAAGGAGCAATTTCATTATGAAATATCGTATTACAAGGCATTATGAAATATCGTATTACAAGGCATGGTATGTGAAGGCAAGTGAACTAGAGTCGATATTTGTTGAATCTTTTGAGAGATTACTAGGTTTTTTATATGCTTTGCAAACTTATAATCCAAGAACTGTTTATGAGTTTGTGCTACAAAACACCCGCATCCCAGCCATAAAGCAATTTCAAAGGTTTTTTAGAGTTTCAAACCAGCCATTGATGGTTTGAACCATTGTAATCTAGTGCTATTGATAGATGGAACATTCCTGACAGGAAAATTCCAATAAACACTTCTAGTAGCCAGTTCTGTTGATGGTAACGACATGCTATTTCCAGTTGCCTTTGCTGTTGTTGAGTCGGAGAACAAATCTAGCTGGGCTTAGTTTATGAGTTTAATTAGAAAGTATGTGACTTAACAAATTGGGATAAATGTTATATCTGATAGGCATGCTGGAATTATGGCAATGTTTCGAGATGAACGGAGTGGTTGGAAGGAACCTCTTGCATTCCACAGGGTATGTTTATGATACTTCATCAGTAATTATAACACCCATCACAGAAATCCAACAATTAAAAAATTGCTTTACAATGCTAGTAAGTACATACTTCTTTTCTATTAATTTTCATAGATATTATATTTATTATGTAGTTGTTAATCAATATCGATTTTTAGGGCATACCTATCAGAGCGTAAGTTCACGAAAAAGATAAATGAAATAAAAGAGCTTAATGAGAACTCATACAACTAGGTAATGCAAGTGTTGTTGGACGTTATCCGAAGATGGTGGATATCGGTATGGCCATGCAACAACTAACATAGCAGAAAGTGTTAATAATGTTCTCAAAGGTGTTTGCATGATGCCGATAACCGTTATAGTCGAACATATCTTCAGTCGTTTGGTAAAATTTTATGAGCAAAGATGAGGTTTGTACAAGATGAAATTGGCTCAAGTATTGCATTCCACACTAAAATGTGTGGAATCTATGAACAAGCGTGCAATCAGGGCTCGAGGTCATAGGGTGTAACACCCTACTAATATGTAGGCTTTCCGTATATGGTATGTATGTCATAATAACATTGTATGCTATTATTGTGATGGACCATTCAATTTGATGATTAACATATTAAGTTTATACTTTAGGTTCCAACTCATGTTTGGTGTCACTGAATTACTATTCATTTGGTCTAAATTTCGACAGTATAATGGTTTATAAATCGTGCTACCCAAATCTGCAAATTGAAGATTTAACACTCCCAATAGTCAACTTTTATCTCCAATACTACATTTATATACATAGCACTTCTATATTTATCCATCATCCAACAACAGAGCACGATCATACATTCACGAGTTCATATGTACATACATATATTCCATATACATTGTCCTCTATTAGCATTCTTAATACAAGCAATAATTTACATACCATAATCCCAAAATAGTCTAATACAAAAGATATATAATTCCATCGATAAAAACTATACATGTACACGCCAACTCGTCGCATCTTCTTCGAGTCTGAAAGATACCTGTCCCTGCGTGCAGTTAACAAAAAACCACGCGCTAAGCAACAATATTGCCTAGTGGTGGATACAACTACATAAAATTTCATTTAATGCAATTATTTTTATTTAATTACCTTTTTACCCCTTAATGTTACCTTTATTAATTTAACTTAATTAACTTGTTTTATTACCTGATTTAATACTCAAGTCCTATTATACTTATTTTTCTTATGAATTACTATAATATTCTTACTTGAATGTAAAATTATGATTAGATTCCTAAACTTTTTATTATTTATAGTTTTGCCTTATTTGACTCTTTTAATCCTTTTTCTCACCTTTTTTATGCCAAATTACTATTTTACTCCTAATTTATCGCATAATTATCATTTTACCCTTTTTGAACATATTAATTTCTTTTTTTACATTATTTCCTATTTACTTACATTTATGATTTTTTTTATATAGAATTTACCATTTAGTCCCTATTTTCTTGTGATGGGTGTCGAAACCACCAAAAATAAAAACCTAACTTTTTCCCAACAAATAAATTGCAAATAGGGCAAGAAAGGGTCGAATCCACAGAGACTAGCACTGAAGTAATATAAAACAACCAGATTTTTAACAATAAAAATAAATGGGGGGATTTAATAAATTGAAAGAAAAATGATGAAATAAAATAAACGAATCAGAAATTAATTAAGAGAAAAATTCAATGGACGATAATTCCAGTTAAAGATATTCGCAACACAGGATCTATTCAACCGATCATAGATCAATAAATAATTCTAAGAAAATCAATTAATGGGCCAGTTATAGCCGTCGGCATCGCGCTCTCGACCTAATCTTTCCGTATTAATGAATTAATCAAGTAAGACTGTAATTAATTCCTAACCAATAGACAACCCTTAACAAGCGCAAGAATTTAATCTATTGACAGCATTAAGAAATAGAAAAACCCGACCTAAGTCAACCAATCTACAAGCGAGATCGATTTAGACCAAATCATGCATTCAATCTAACAACCCTTGCAAAGAAGCTAAATTGATTGCTACTTGTTATTGAATCCACCAAACAATTACGGATTTGATATCTCCAATTAGCAATATATTATTTAATTAAATGAATAACGGCGCCTCATTGAACATGCAACAAATAACAATTGAGAAGAAGTTTCTCTAAGCTATAGTAAACAACATGAACATCAAATGAAATTATAGAACAAAAAGTAAGCACAACAATCTCACAGTGAAATAAATCCTAGTTTTAAATTAATCTTTAACTGAAAACAATATTCTAGCCACTCATGGCCATAGAAACATCACAAAATCAAAAGTAGAAGATCAGAAAGAATCCCCTGCTACAGTATTTTCGTCCAAAAAAAACGCAGAAGAAGTGCCCTCCAAGAAGAACTCTTCCTCAATAAAACAAACCAAAAACAGGAAAATCTAACCAACTAGGAAATTTTAAAAGATAATTCCTAAAGGGGTTTTAAATCCCTTGATAATAGTCATTTATATGATGTTTTTAGTGTGTTTTTAGGTATTTAATTAAGTTAATTTTGTGTTAATTAGGTTTAATTTGTTAGTTTTGTGTTTTTAGAGTTAATTCTGTGTTTTGCATGATTTTCAGGGCTAAAATGATGAAAAAGGGCTTAAAGTGTGAAAAATGCAAAGTTTTGGGCCAAAAGCATAAATTTGAAGAAATTGATCGAGAAAACTAGCTCTTAGTCCAGAGGATGGAGCCGTGGCCACGTGAAGATATTGAAGGAATTTACACGTGACCACGTGAAGGAGTATTTGTGAATGAACGTGGCCATGTGAAGAAGAAATGAAGAAAATTGAGTTAAAGAGTAAGTGGCCACGTGAAGAATTAAGTGAAGAAGGAAGCAAGACACGTGACCACGTGTGACCCAAGGCAAAACTCACACGTGGCCACGTGTGAGGAAGACTATATGGACACGTGACCACGTGTTCCTCAATGCAAAAGGATGCGTGGCCACGTGATTTTACTCTCCCATCGCGCGAAGGATTCGTCAGACTTCCTGTTTTGAGTAGACTTCCTTTCCTATCTTGATTCTGCAATTTTGGAAGAAATCTACCACGTTTTTGCCTATAAATAGAGCCCCAAAACACAGAAGAGATATATAGATAGAGATCAGATCCTTAGTTTAGCTTTGTTTTTCTTAAAGTTTTTCTTTTACGTTCTTAGTTTTCAAGTTTTTATTCAAGCTTTTGTTTTTAGTTTTAACCATGTCTTTTGAGTAGTTTTCTTTAACGTTTGCTAAAGGATACTTGAATCCTTGACTTGTATTGTTATGACTTTATTTTGAGCTTAATTTTAATATCGGTTGATTATTTCTTGGTTTTAAGCATATTCTTATCCTTGATTGAGTTGAGATTGATTGTTGGTTTATTGAATAAATAACTAAGAATTGGTTTTGACATAGTTAATGATTTGCATGTTCTTGGATTAACTTTTTAATGTTTATGCATGATTATTATCCGAAATATGAGATGATTATGTATGAATTTTATTGGTTAGTACTAAGAGAGGAAGAATCAAGAATGAATTGGAATTGAATCACTTGAGAAAGGCTTCAATGAATATTTAGGAAGTTAAAACTAGATTTGCATGCTAAGTATTAGATTTGTCTATGAGTTTAATACTAAGAATGATAGACTTGAATAAAGATATCTGGCTTTATTACTAGTTTTTCCATAATCACTGGTATTATTCTTTGAATTTAAGTCATTACAATGAAAGTTAAGGTGGATAGTTTCCTTAGCAAAAGAATTTCAGGTATTGTTTTGTTTTTAATTCATGTTTTACCTTTTATTTTGTTTAATTGTTTATTTTGTTTAATTTTTGCTTTCAAATCAAAAAACATTTGGGAAACAATCTCAGGTTGATTTAATTCATACATAGATATTATCCTTAGCAATCCATGTTCCTTTGGGTACGATATTTGGGGTCTTAATCTATATTTCCCTGTATTACTAGCCGATCTAGTACACTTGCTAGACACCGGTCAAGTTTTTGGCGCCGTTGCCGGGGACCAGCGGTGTTGTTTGTTTAATATCTTTGGTTGAGTTAGTCTGAGATTTTTATTTTTATTTTGTTTTTAATTTGGTGATTGTTCTTTGCAGGAACAATTCTAAACATCTTTCAAGATGATACAAGATGAGGTCCAAGATTATGAATTGTATCTGTTGAAACAACGAATGAATGATCTACTAAGAGAAAGGGAGGAAATAGAACGATTGCGTGCACAATCACAAAATCCTTATTCATCACCACCCATGGCTGAAGATTCTTATTCTCTTTGGACTTTGAGAGCACACATGGAAGAATCCCTCAAATCACTCCCCTTTTTACTCCTAAAATAAAGTCTTAAAACTCCTAAATACCAGCTAGGATTTTAGTGGCGGCTAGGTTAAATTCGTATGAATTTATCTTGAAAAAGCGCTATCCACTGTCAACTTCCCTTGGGCAACTCCCTTGGGCAACTTGGGCAAGGGAACTGGGTAAGGCTACTTCCTGCCTTGGGCAATTGAGCATTTCCCTTGGGCAAGGCTTCCTTCAGAATTTCCAACTTATCAGCTCCATTGATTCAATTCTTCCTTAAAAATCTTTGCTTCTCCAAATCATCAACAATAAGCCCCAAAAAATGCAACCTTCTCAAAATCCACTCCTACAGTCAGAAAAATAAACAAACAAATGAAAAGTACCTTAAACTGACTTAAAAGAGCACAAAATATTAAGCAAAATACCATCAAATAAGTGCCCATTTAACATCTTTACAAATTCCCCCACACTTATCCCATGCTTGTCCTCAAGCATTAGTCAAACAACATAATCAATCCCATCAAAAACATTCCCATCCTCAACCAAATCCCATCCCAAAAGTTCCAACCATATTGAAATGCAAGACAAATCAGAGAATGACATTCAGAACAATTTTCTACTATTTCATATCATAACATGGGTTCCTCAACCATCTTTCTTAAATCAAAAGCAACAAGACTCCAGATATTTTAATCATGCAAGAATTTTAAAGTCTTAGTTTAGAATTAAATCAATACACAGAGATGGATGTCAAACCAGAAGAGACAATTCACACGCAATTTTTAACAAGAAAGGGAATCAAACTACCAAAACTTGTATTTTTGGCATCATTTTTACTTTTAATGCTTTCATTATTTTTATTTTTCCTGGGGAAGACTAGGATTGCTTACAAGGAATGTAGAGGTCCTTTTTACGCGAGGGCACCCGGTTCTGACCCGCATACACCCGGTTACTCAGACAACACAAATCCAAGCGGCTACTAGCTCTACTCATATCCAAATTTTTAATGGATAGCGGAGTAAAATTTTATTTGCTAATCTCCCATTTTTCCCTTTTTTTTTTCAAAGTATGGCAACTAGATTCCCAAACCATAAGCACACAAAGATTTATTTGATGTCTCAACTGGTTTTAACAATCACCTAATGAGCAAAGATTTTCAAATTAAGTTCATGCAAAAATTTGTTTCACTTGTTAAATTTGAGTCTTGAATTTTCTAATTTTAAAAGAATGCTGAGGCTACCATGAAATGTATGCAATAGAGTAAATTATCCAGAAATTGACTCATCTCTGCCTAACATCCAACAAGTTAAAAATAAATTGTCAAGGAATTGGCTTAAGATAAGTATTGTCTTCTTAGAATTGAAAAATGTAATTCAACACCTGCTGAGAACAATGAACTAGAAGAACAAATCGTTTAGATTCATGGAACAAGTACTAACTCCTATGGCCTAACCACAAAATATGCACAATTATGCTCATCGCCACAAAACGCACAGCACTTCTATCTCAACCCCTCCCCCACACTTTCTCCTCGCATTGTCCTCAATGCGGAACAATCAAATAACTGTAGGGCAAAGGGCAGCCAAAAAAAATGTAAAAAGAACAAAGGAAGGAAAGAATACTGCCCTGGTGGAGGAGGGTGAGGCCAAACAATCAATGCTGCGAAGGAGGTGGGGTAAACCCCACATGTTGAAAGTAGGCCAAAAGATGCGCCTGCAACTGGTGAACAGCAGTTTCAATAAGCTCTAAGCGGGCGTCAAAAGCAGTGGTGGATGGGGACGAAGAGCGAACAGAGGCTGCTGGTTGTGAAGATGCTGCTGGGGCTCTCTTCTTAGTGTCCTTTTTGAAAATTCTTTCTTTGGCCAAGGCACCTGCATCCACAAAAGAAATGGCTCCTTTCTCGCCACATTGCAACAAGTGTAATTTATCCAAAAACATCAAATCCATAGGTGGCATTGTACAAGCAACATGCATGGTGGTATTACTGATATCCAACAAGCCAACATTAACAGCCAAGCTAGTGATAAAAGACCCCAAATAAAGCTTCTTAGGTTTTAAACAAAGTTTATCCAATTTAACCGCAAGCCAATAGCCTAAATTAATTCTTTTCTCATGGACCATGCACCATAAAAAAAATAATTCAGCTTTAGTGACAACAGTGCTATCATCATTACGTGCAGAGTAATTTATGGCTAAGAAAAGATGAATAACCCGCAAAGCAGCAGTTTGAAAGTGAAATCTTTAGACTTTTCAGGAAAGAACTCAATGTGAGGCATACCAGTTAACTCTCTATAAACTGCTAAAGCATCAAATTCATCAGGGTAATCACAAATCATATCCAAATAATCACTCGTTCTAGATTCATCATCAGTGATAAACCCCAGAGCAATGTTGAATGCAGTGATGGAAAAGTATTTAAATGTGTCAAGCAGTCTACAAGTCAGAGCAAATGGAAAAGCTAAATTAAAATCGGGTCCCTGGTGGTCAAATTTGAAAGTGCTGTAAAATTCCTGGACTAAGGCATCATACACAGGCATGTTAATCATGAAAAAACAACGCCAACCAATACCATCAATCAATTCCAACACCTCATCATATAATCCCAAGGCACCTAAAGCAAAAGCATCAAAACATCTTCCTGGCACAATATCTAAATTATTAAGGGAATAATACCTGGTCTTGTGCTCCTCTCTATCAAAATCAAGATTGCCTCCTACCTCATGTGTTGCTGGGGGAAATCTACTCTTACCTATGGCAAGCCTTGGATATTTTCGAGGTGGCTTGTCGGGAATAGGTGCATCTCGTTGGTCTAAATCTTCCTCTGAAGTGCTCTCATCAACCAAACCAGCCTCTACCTGCCTAGACTCATAAGTAACAGGTCGTTTACCTTTATCTCGTGCTTGTGATGGAGGAACATAACCAGATCTGGTTGAACGGCGAGTGCGATAAGAGGAGAGGGTAGGATCTGTGGCTGTGAAGGAGGATGGGGGAGGAGGAACGGCGGTGACCGACGGCGACTGTGCTGCGGCCTGCTGTTGCGACGGTGGTGGGCTCGCGCTGCGCCGCGCCTGCTGCGGCGGTGGGTTTGCACTGCGCGCCTGCTGCTGCGGCTGTGGGCTCGCGCTGCGCGCCTGCTGCTGCGGCGGTGGGCTCGCACGCCTTGCCTACTGCTGCGGCGGTGGCTGCTGCTGCCGGCGTTGACTTGGCGGGCGGAGGTGGGGCGGCACCAACGATTTCCGGCGGGGCATGGTGGTTCTCCTGTAAATGGAAGGTTGAAAGGTTAGAGTTTAGGTGAGTGTGGGAGAAGATGGTGAATAGTGAAAGTAAAAGAAATTAACTTGGGTTAAAATAAAAGAAGTAAAATTGTAAAACCCAAAAGAAGTATAAAGCCCATAAAAAAACGTGAAGTCCCAAAATAAAATGAATTGATGGGCTTCCAACATAAAAATATCAATTAAAACTTGAGTAAAAATCTAACAGACCCAATATTCAAAAGACATGCCCAGAAAATTGATAAACCCAGCAGCCTTCTCTGTTTTCTTTTTTTTTTTCTTTTTTTTTTATAAGTAAAATGCAAATCGAAACAGTAACAATTTAGCCTTGGGCAAGGCTAAATATTGGGTTGCCTCCCAAAAGCGCCTTTCTTTAACGTCTTTGGCTAGACGTTGCCGGTATTAATGCTCCAAGTTACGAATGGCCAATTGAGGTTTCTTGTTGTCTTGGTCCAGAGGTCTTTCATAGAATGGTTTGAGGCGATGTCCATTAACTTTAAAAATTTTGTCAGTCTCCAAACTTTGAATTTCAACTGCACCATGAGCAAAAACATTAGTGACAATAAAGGGTCCTATCCATCTGGACCTTAATTTTCCTGGAAATAATTTCAAATGTGAATGAAATAATAAAACTTTTTGCCCAATTCGAAATTCTTTCCTAGAAATCATTTTATCGTGGAACCTTTTTGTTTTCTCTTTATAAATTCGTGAGCTCTCATATGCCTCATTTCGTAACTCTTCCAACTCCTGCAACTCTAACTTACGATGTTCACCTGCTGCTGTTAACGCCATGTTGCAACGTTTGATGGCCCAAAATGCTTTATGCTCCAACTCTACGGGTAAATGACATGGTTTTCCATACACCAATCGATATGGCGACATACCGATGGGTGTTTTGTAGGCAGTCCGATAAGCCCACAGAGCATCTTCTAGCTTCAAACTCCAGTCTTTCCTGGTTAAATTGACTGTCTTTTCCAGTATAGACTTCACCTCTCTATTGGAAATCTTAGCTTGTCCACTTGTCTGAGGGTGGTAAGCAGTTGACAAACAACGTGTGACTCCATATTTCTTTAGCAGCGCATCCAAGATTTTGTTACAAAAATGCGTCCCTCTGTCACTTATAAGTACTCTTGGGGTGCCAAACCTGCAAAATATATTTCTTTTGACAAAATTCACCACAGTTTTGGCATCATCAGTCCTTGTGGCTTTAGCCTCGACCCATTTAGAAACATAATCTACTGCAAGTAAAATATAAGAATTGCCAAAAGAAGAAGGGAAAGGGCCCATGAAATCAATACCCCACACATCAAATATTTCACAAATTAATATGGATGTGAGTGGCATTTGGTCTCTGGGTCCCAAATTACCTGTTCTTTGACATCTGTCACAGGATTTACAGTATAAATATGCATCTCTAAATAAATTAGGCCAAAACAAACCGCATTGCAAAACCTTTCGAGCTGTTCTCTTAGGACCAAAATGACCCCCACATGCCTCGGTATGACAGAATTTCAGTATGGAATGTATCTCATCATCAGGAATACAACGTCGAATAATCTGATCAGAACAATATTTCCATAAATATGGTTCATCCCATACATAGTATTTGGCATCTCTCTTCAATTTGTCTTTCTCAAACCTGGAAAAATCGACAGGAATGGCACCTGTAACCAAGAAATTCACAATATCAGCATACCAGGGGTTTAAAGTTTAGACAACAAATAAATGTTCATCTGGAAAATCATCGTTTATAGGCAATGCTTCCTTATTCAGCAACAGTCTACTGAGGTGATCAGCCACTAAATTTTCAGACCCCTTCCTGTCTCTAATTTCAAGATTAAATTCTTGCATTAAGAGTATCCATCGAATAAGACGGGGTTTGGCTTCCTTCTTCTTCAATAAATATTTTAACGCTGCATGATCAGAAAAAACAACGACTTTAGTACCCAATAAATATTGCCTAAATTTTTCTAGAGCAAAAACAATGGATAATAGTTCTTTTTCTATCGTGGAGTAGTTGCTTTGGGCAGTATCCAATGTTCTTGAAGCATAATAAATCACATGAGGATTTTTCTCAATTCGTTGGCCAAGAACAGCCCCTATGGCATGGTTGCTTGCATCGCACATGATTTCAAAGGGGTAGTCCCAATTGGGTGGCTGAATTATAGGCGCAGAAACCAGCCTATTCTTCAGCTCATCAAAGGCATCTCGGCATGCTTGATCAAATTCAAAGTCTACATCTTTTTGCAATAATTTGCACAATGGTTGGGTGATTTTGGAGAAGTCTTTTATAAAGCGCCTGTAAAATCCTGCATGTCCAAGAAAAGAACGAACTTCCCGCACACTTGCAGGGTAAGGTAGAGATTGAATAACATCAGTTTTAGCCTTGTCTACTTCTATTCCTTTTGAAGACACTATATGACCCAAAATCAACCTTTTATCTACCATGAAATGGCATTTTTCATAATTAAGAACCAGATTAGACTCCAAACATCTCTTCAAAATCTTAATTAAATTGGATAGACATTCTTGGAACGAGTTACCATAAACCGTAAAATCATCCATGAACACCTCTATTATTTTCTCAACATAATCTGAAAAGATGCTTACCATACAACGTTGAAAAGTTGCTGGAGCATTGCAAAGTCCAAATGGCATCCGCCGGTATGCAAATGTGCCAAAGGGACAGGTGAAGGTTGTCTTCTCCTGATCCTCGGGTGCCACCGGTATTTGATAAAAACCTGTGTAACCATCAAGACAACAATAGTATGATTTTTCAGCGAGTCTTTCCAACATTTGATCAATGAAAGGAAGTGGAAAATGATCTTTTCTAGTAGAGGTATTTAACTTCCTGTAGTCTATACAAACCCTCCACCCATTCTGGACTCGGGTGGGCACCATCTCGCCATTTTCATTCTCCATGACTGTAACTCCCGTCTTTTTGGGTACAACTTGGACTGGACTTACCCAATTGCTGTCCGAAATAGGGTATATAACTCCTGCATCCAACATCTTTTGGATTTCCTTTTTTACAACTTCCATCATTGGTGGGTTTAAACGTCTTTGGGCTTGTCTGCTGGGTCTGATATCATCTTCCAAATGAATTCTGTGCATGCACGTGGAGGGACTTATGCCGGTGATGTCAGCTATAGTCCATCCAATAGCTTGTTTATGCTCTTTCAATGCTTGGATCAACAACTTTTCTTCCTTAGAAGTCAGCTTATTGGAAATAATCACTGGCAGTGTTTTCTCTTCTCCCAAATAGGCATACTTCAAATAATTGGGTAGTACCTTAAGCTCCAATGTCGGTGCCTGCAAAACAGATGGTAAAAGTTTATGGTTAGTGCTAGATAAATCCAAAGGATTAGATGCATTTACTACTGGTTTCAAAGCCTCCAACTCCAACACTATTTCTTCGAGCTCTTTTTCAAGATGCATGTCCTCTCCCACTGCATCAAAGCTGTCCCTGTGAACACTTTCACTTAAAGCAACTTGTAACTTGTCAGTTTTATCCATTTCAAACATATTTTGAGTCAAAGGCTCAATAACATCAATTCCACAAATAGAAGACATCTCACATGGATATTTCATAGCATCATACACATTGAATTGAATTGTTTCACCATCAAATTCCATAGTGAGAGTACCTTTGTAAACATCAATTTTAGTCCGAGCTGTTTGAAGGAATGGTCTACCTAATAGAATATCAGATGACTCCCCTGAATTTCCA
Organism: Excoecaria agallocha; assembly: GCA_037975025.1. Classification (NCBI taxonomy): domain Eukaryota; kingdom Viridiplantae; phylum Streptophyta; class Magnoliopsida; order Malpighiales; family Euphorbiaceae; genus Excoecaria; species Excoecaria agallocha. Next base: position 13,511 of record JBBPFJ010000557.1, read on the forward strand.
TCATCTTCCATATCAATCACATAAAAATCGGCAGGAAAGATCAGTCCATTAACCTGAACTAACACATCTTCTAACAATCCTTCAGGGTAAACAATGGACCTATTTGTTAATTGAATGACTATTCCTGTTTCTTCTAAAGGTCCAGCATTTAAAGAGGAATAAATGGACTTGGGCATGACATTTATAGACGCACCTAAATCACACATGGCTCTTTTAATGCTTAAATTACCAATTTTGCAGGAAATAGCAAACATACCTTTATCTTTGCATTTTTGAGGCATTTTTCTTTGAATAACAGCAGAAACATTTTCATTGACAGTAATTTTCTCATAACCAATCTGTTTTTTCTTGTTAGTACAAAGTTCCTTGAGAAATTTCGCATATCTCGGTATTTGTTTGATAGCATCAATCAAAGGAATGTTTACCTCAACCTTGCGAAAAGTTTCAAAGATGTCTTTTTCCTCTTTCTCCTTCCTTGATTTGGCTAACCTGTCAGGAAATGGGGGCTGTATAACTAAAACAGGGGGCTGTTTTGAATTATTACCTGTAGGCTGTTTTGTTTGATCAATTTCTGCCTCTTTCTCTACCTCTTTTGCCTTCTTCTGATTATCCTCCTTGGGCAAGGGTAGTTCCAGCTCTTTTCCACTTCTTAGAACAATAGCACCTGCATTTTGCCTCGGATTTTCTATGGTTTGTGATGGCAAACGTCCTTGGGACTCTATTCTGCTCAGAGACATTGCTATTTGGCTCATCTGTTTTTCCAAGTTTTGAAACCTAGAATCTGACTTCTCTATATGCTGCTGCAAATCTTTTGTATTAGTTGCTAAAGAATGAATAACATCCTCAAGAGACATACCTTGCTTTGGGGCTGACTGGAAAGGCTGTGGTGGTGCTCTTGAATGGAAGGCTTGCTGTGAATTTTGCTGCCTCGCTCCATAACTGAAGTTGGGATGATCACGCCATCCTGGATTGTATGTATTTGAATATGGATCGTATTTTCTTTGGGGTTGTCCACCATATCCTCCCAGTGCATTAACTTGCTCTTGTGCCTCATCTTGAAGTGTGGGGCACATGTCGGTTGTATGTCCAGCATAAGCACAGATTCCACACACTTGAGCTTAAGGAGTCTTACCTGCAGCCATATTTTGCACAAGAAAAGTGAGATTTTTAATTGTTTCTTCAAGGGAAGAAGATTGTACCTCATTTACTCGTCTTGGAGGGTCTTGATAACGCCCAAACTGTTGGGACGTTATAGCCATGTTTTGGATCAACTCTCGTGCTTGAGTTGGGGTTTTGTTGTTGAGACTTCCTCCACTCGCTGCATCAATCATTTTCCTTTCCATACTCAACATTCCCTCGTAAAAGTACTGAATAAGGGACTGCTCAGTTATACCATGTTGAGGACAGCTTGCACATAATCTTTTAAACCTCTTCCAGTAGTCATGAAGTGACTCTACATCTTTTTGTCGAATCCTACTGATTTCCCTGCGAATTATAGCAGCTCTAAATGCAGGAAAAAATTTATCTAAAAATATTCTTACCATATCAGTCCAAGTGGTGATGGTTCCGGATGGTAAATTCAGCAACCAGTCTTTTGCTGAGTCGGCTAAGGAGAAAGGAAAGGCCCTCAATTTCACTTGCTCCTCGGTAACTCCATGTGGCTTCATTCCTGAACAAACAACATGAAATTCTTTAAGGTGCTTATGAGGATCTTCATTTTCCAAACCTCTAAAAGTGGGCAGCAGATGAATCAATCCAGATTTCAGCTCAAAAGTAGTGTCTACTGCCGGATATGTAATGCACAGCGGTTGCTGATTCAATGGTGGCTCGTGTAACTCTCTCAAGGTTCTTTTCGCCATCTTTTCTTCTTCTATTTCAGCTGGATATTCAGTAAAATCAACTACCTCTTCTTCTTGTTGCTGGTTGGAGGAAGTTCCAATAAATGCTTTGCGTCTTCTTGTCTCCTTCCTCAATCTCCGGGCTGTTTTCTCAATTTCAAAATCGAACAATAATTCTCCCGAAATTTCAGACCTGGTCATTCACAAATTAAATCAAGTTAGACTAGTCCCCGGCAACGGCGCAAAAATTTGATGGGTGTCGAAACCACCAAAAATAAAAACCTAACTTTTTCCCAACAAATAAATTGCAAATAGGGCAAGAAAGGGTCGAATCCACAGAGACTAGCACTGAAGTAATATAAAACAACCAGATTTTTAACAATAAAAATAAATGGGGGGATTTAATAAATTGAAAGAAAAATGATGAAATAAAATAAACGAATCAGAAATTAATTAAGAGAAAAATTCAATGGACGGTAATTCCAGTTAAAGATATTCGCAACACAGGATCTATTCAACCGATCATAGATCAATAAATAATTTTAAGAAAATCAATTAATGGGCCAGTTATAGCCGTCGGCATCGCGCTCTCGACCTAATCTTTCCGTATTAATGAATTAATCAAGTAAGACTGTAATTAATTCCTAACCAATAGACAACCCTTAACAAGCGCAAGAATTTAATCTATTGACAGCATTAAGAAATAGAAAAAACCCGACCTAAGTCAACCAATCTACAAGCGAGATCGATTTAGACCAAATCATGCATTCACTCAATCTAACAACCCTTGCAAAGAAGCTAAATTGATTGCTACTTGTTATTGAATCCACCAAACAATTACGGATTTGATATCTCCAATTAGCAATATGTTATTTAATTAAATGAACAACGGCGCCTCATTGAACATGCAACAAATAACAATTGAGAAGAAGTTTCTCTAAGCTATAGTAAACAACATGAACATCAAATGAAATTATAGAACAAAAAGTAAGCACAAAAATCTCACAGTGAAATAAATCCTGGTTTTGAATTAATCTTTAACTGAAAACAATATTCTAGCCACTCATGGCCATAGAAACATCACAAAATCAAAAGTAGAAGATCAGAAAGAATCCCTTGCTACAGTATTTTCGTCCAAAAAAAAACGCAGAAGAAGTGCCCTCTAAGAAGAACTCTTCCTCAATAAAACAAACCAAAAACAGGAAAAATCTAACCAACTAGGAAATTTTAAAAGATAATTCCTAAAGGGGTTTTAAATCCCTCAAATCACTCCCCTTTTTACTCCTAAAATAAAGTCTTAAAACTCCTAAATACCAGCTAGGGTTTTAGTGGCGGCTAGGTTAAATTCGTATGAATTTATCTTGAAAAAGCGCCATCCACTGTCAACTTCCCTTGGGCAACTCCCTTGGGCAACTTGGGCAAGGGAACTGGGCAAGGCTACTTCCTGCCTTGGGCAATTGAGCATTTCCCTTAGGCAAGGCTTCCTTCAGAATTTCCAACTTATCAGCTCCATTGATTCAATTCTTCCTTAAAAATCTTTGCTTCTCCAAATCATCAACAATAAGCCCCAAAAAATGCAACCTTCTCAAAATCCACTCCTACAGTCAGAAAAATAAACAAACAAATGAAAAGTACCTTAAACTGACTTAAAAGAGCACAAAATATTAAGCAAAATACCATCAAATAAGTGCCCATTTAACATCTTTACATCTTGCATAATTACCATTTTGCTACTAGTAGTGACGAGTGAAAATTCTCGAACCGGATATGCCAGACGAGGACTGTATGAGTATATTGTATGACTGTATGAGTGAGGTGATTGCTTAAATGTAGTCATTCCTCAATAATAATTTACTGTATGATTTTACTGTAGTATATGGGTCCCTATGGCTAGCCATTATATCCTAAAGTCTTGGATCACCCACTGTATACTGAGGGCAGCTGAATATTATACATTATGTTGTATTTCCATTATGTTTATCATAGTGTACCCATTATGTATTATCTTATACACCTTCATTTTTCATGCATTCATCCACAATATATATAACCATAATGTACATAAGAAATAATATATAAAAAGGGTAAAAATATGTCTTAATCCTTAGGTAAGCAATTCGGCTTCATTGTGACATCAAGCCTACCATATGTTTTTCTTACTCAATTTTATGCCAAGCATATTTCTAACATCAAATTATGTATGTTCATACTAATTTGTACTTATTTTACCTTGATGTCTTTTTATCATTTATAAGTATACCATTATATTACTATGCTAACTATTATATTCACATAGTATTTTAGCACAGATCTAGCATAATGTATTTATTCATCAATACAATGCTCAAATTGTGACTAATATATGAATTAGCATCAAAATATTACATTATACAACCTAGGGTACAATTCGGCCATAAGTAGTTCACCTAACTTATGCTTGATTTCTTTATACTTTAATACTTATTCTATGTTAATTCATCATTTTACAAGGTTCTCTAAAATTATTTCTCATTATTTCTTAAGTTTCTTTCGTTACATAATGTAATTCTTATGAAAAATTCAAAGATTAAATGAAATTAAGTGTAGGGAATGTATCCACTAACCTTTATGAAGCTTGAAATCACCTAATCTTGCTTTCTTTGGCCTTCCTTCTCTTTGTTCTTTTCTTCTTCTTGTGTACCACCTTTAGGCCAAATTTTAGGGAGGGAAAATCATGAGTTTATATTCTAAATTTCAACACCTAAATGCTATGAAATGATCATGATAGAGATACTCTACAAACCTATATAAAAATCCTCAAATAAAACTAACTAAAACACCATGTCTTACCTAGTTAGGCTTACTTTTTCTCACTAGGATTCTTTGTTTTTCAAGCTTTTTTTTGCTCCAATCAAGTTTCTAAGATGAAGAGGATGCTTTGTAGTATATTTGAGTGAAATTAGGTCTTGGGATTTAGTGGGAGGAGAAAGAGTTGAAGAAAAAATTATGAAATGCTTATAAAAGGGCTGGTTCGGATTTTTTTCGGAGAAAGGGAGGAATATGGCAGATATTTAGGAAGAATTATAGATGATTATAGATCCCTTTAGGCTGCCCATATTTCCACCAAATCAATGGCTTAAATTCTTTCATTTACTATTTCATCCAATGGCTTATTTTTAAGCCATTTGTCAAGATTTCATGGATTTTTACACTTTTTTTTACTATGTTGATGTATGTAGGTGATCAAGGCTTACTTTATAATGACTATTATGCCCTTAAATGAATTAAATATGGCCTTTAGGCCCTCTAACTAATTTAACCTTGATTTTTTACCCTTTTTTTGAGATTAATGTTTTGCTTATCAGAATGCTATGAATTTTTTTTTCACATGCAATTACATATGAAGAAACACTTGGTTAAAAATTTAAGTCATTCTGACACTATTTTAGTATACTTTTTGCTTCAGAGGCAAAATAAGCCGATCCGAAACCAAAAACTTTAAAACTGTCGAAAAAATTATTTTCCACTTCCAGTAGCTGATTTTAGTCATATCTAATGTATCTATATGATCAGGATAATTTTTAAAGGTATTTAGAATATTTTAAAACTCAATCAAACTTTTGGTTAATCGAGTTTACAATATCGAGTAAAAACTTCTCTGTCTGTTTTAAGGGCCTATTTAAACTCAATTTTTTCTCAAATTGTACCACCAAACTCCATTTGACACCTATTTGAATATTCTAGTATTAGATCAAACTGTCCGCCAGACCACCCATCCTTGGATTTTTCTGGCCTGAACACATTTAACTCTTATACCCTTTTAAATTTTTCTGTCTTATTTTACTCCGATTACTTTAAAAACTATCTTAAGGTTACTGTTCATACTCTAAAACATGCCATGCATGTTAGATGTAAATTTTGGAGTGTTACAGTTCTCCCCCACTAATAAAACTTTCGTCCTCAAAATTTACCTGAAGGGAAAAGCTATGGATATTGCTGTCTCATGGCCTCCTCAGGCTCTTAGGTTACTTCTTCCACATTATGATGGGTCCAAAGTACTTTGACCAGTGGTATCTATTTATTCCTCAGCTATCTGACTTCTTTGGCTAGAATCCGCACTGGTTCTTCATTATACGACAGATCTAGTCGAAGCTGAACCTCCTTGATGTGATGATATGTGAAGGATCTGATCGATATCTTTTTAGCATAGATACGTGAAAAATGTCGTGAATTTTCTTTAGTTCTTGTGGTAGCTTCTGTTAGAGAGTATGCCCTAGAGCCTATATAAATAGGGATGTATTTTATATGTATGAACTCATTTTATTTATGAGAAGGCAACATTTATTTATTAATGCTATATTTAATTGCATGTATTTATTTATCTTAAATTAATAAATGAAGTCCTTGGTATTATAAACATAATGCAAAGGCAATCATGAATGAGTTTATGATATGAGATGTCTATTGTATGTAAATGTGATAATACCTAAAAATTTTTAGTCATAGTATTAACAAGATAGGACATTGTTAATATAGATAGACTAGCATATGTTATGCTTCTTGAAAGATTCAAGCAGCGGTTCTCATAATTGTGATCATGAGAGATGATCAAAGCTAATATATGGATGCTTATTAGAAGAACAATTTCATTAAAGACCTACCAAGAGAATCCTCACATGGATATTAAATCTATGTCAGTAAGGAATCTATTCATAACAGTGGTGCAAATATCCTCAGACTCGAGATCACCAAAGTTATCTTAAGTAATGAGTGGTATACTTTGACTCCATAACTACTTGCCTCCAACAGGGGGTGAACATAGTTAGAAGATTGGGTATATCATAACTTACTTGAAGGTAGTTGAGTAATCGATAAAGGATTCACCATCCCAGGTTTATAAAGGGAAGTTATCTCGCATGATTCTATAATTGCCTTATTCAAAAAATCTCTAGCCAGAGTAGAATGCCAAGGTGGATAGGGATCCACGAGGGGAATTAATTGACAATGGTTAAATTAATAGAACATTTATTTTTAGGTTCATATGAGTTGACATAAATCCATACTTAGAACTTAAATGAGATAAGTATAGAAAAATGAGTAATTGCACGGTAACTATTCTATGGAAGGGTATAATCAAAACCACTTGATTTTTCTAATATTTGGGTAGTCATGATGCTTAGCTAGAGGCCACTTATGACTTGTATAATAATGTATTATGAATATCAATTGGGGATTGATAAAATGGTTTAAAAGAGTTTAAATCATAAGAGTCATGGTTCAACTAGGATTCTTGCTGAAAAGTCCTAGTTTAAGTAGAACTCTTAATTACATATTATACTGCCAATATGGACAAGAATCTAATAGGTCACACACATATATAGTAGGAAAAAAATGGTAAAATGACAAGAATAATAATATTTGATATTATTATAGGAGAAGAAAAATAAATAAGAAAATAATTAATTAAAGAGTTTAATTAATTATGCATACGCAAAAAAAAAAGTTCATGAAACTTTTTGGAAATATTCTAAAATGATGGACCTAATTGAAATATTATATTTCATTATTAAATATTATTAGACTATAATTGTTATAGGGCTGAAATAATATTAATAGGTCCATTGGAGAAATAACTACTGGCCCACAAAATTAGTTTTTACGCAAAAGCCTTATAGAGAAAGGTTTTTGCACAGAACCTAGATAGAAGGCTTTAGAGGCCTAATTTTTGGACTAAAATAAATTAAATATATTTCATAATAGTTGTGAAGGCCACATATTTAATTTGGTTGGATTTGGAATTAATTTGGGTAATTAAATCAAGTGTGTGCACAAAGGCCCATTTTTGTGGGTTAAGTGTAAGGCCTTTTATGAAAGGGCCTAGGTTGGATTTTAATTAGGCCCAAATTAATTAGTTATATTCCAATAGCCCATTTAGTATTTCTCTAGAAATTTGAAAGGCCAAATCCCATTAAAAGTAGGCTTTTAAATTTAAAAGGCCCAAACTCATTAAAAGTGGTGTATAAAAGCCTAATACATGTGGGATTAGGTAAGATAAATGTATCTTTATCTATTTCTCTATGCATATCTAGATTTCCTTGCTAGCTTCAAGAAAATTTTGTGGTCCTTGTGTTTCCCATTAGATCTGGTTCATTTAGATCCTCTCTAGTGTGGATTACTGTTGGAGGAGTTCTAATTTGGACACTGTGATTTGCGACAAACCGGTGAGAAGGAAAATCAACTGTTCAACAACCCTCAAAGGTGATTTTCATTATTATCTTTAACATATATATTGTATATTCATGGCAAGATCCTTTTATTAGTTAAAGATATTTAAAATTCCGCTCATACATGTGATGTATTTAACCGATCTAAAACCAACAGCTTCAACCTATAGGGAACTGGTCCGACCCATTGCAATATTTTATATGAACCAATAAATCCGAGACTAAGTTTACCCTTTTTACCAAACCTCAGAACCTTCCTCCATGGTGAGATTTTTAGAAATACTTTATAACCCACGTTGAACTCTATATCCTTCCTCTCCAAATCTGCAAAGGATTTTTGTTTGTTTGCTGCAGCTTTCAAATTATATTTGATTAGTTTAAATTTTTCTTCGGTCTCTTCGATCAAATTCGGTCCCACCAACTTGCTTTCAATGAACTCGGTCCAACACAAGGGAGTTATGCATTTTCTTCTGTATAATGCTTGAAATGGCGCCATTTTGATACTAGACTAGTAGCTATTATTATATGCAAACTCTACTAATGGAAGATATTTCTCCCAACTGCAACCAAATTCCAAGATGCAACACCTTAATATGTCTTTTAGTATTTGTATCACTCACTTAAACTGTCTATCTGTTTGTGGATAAAAGGCAATGTTGTAGACTAAGCGAGTTCCCAATGCTTTATAGAGCTTCTTCCAAAATCTTGATGTGAACCAAGGATCCTTATATGAGATGATAGAGGAAAGAATGCAATGCAATCTCACAATCTCATTGACGTAGATTTCTGCTAGTCTAGTTAGCAAAAAATCCAATCTCATTAGTATGAAATGTGTAGGTTAGTCAATCTGTCTACTATTACCCAAATGGAATCATGTTGCCTTCTGGTGAGCGGTAACCCTAATACAAAATCCATAGTGATTCAATCTTACTTCCATTCGGGTATGGTGATTTGTTGTAGTAAACCAGAAGGAACCTAGTGCTCTGCTTTTACTTGCTGGTATATTAAGCATTTTGCAATAAAATTTGCTATTTCTCTCTTCATTCCTAGCCACTAGTAAGTTGTTTTTAAGTCTTAATACATCTTATTACTACCTGGATGCATGGAATAACTACTGCTGTGAGCTTCTGTCAAGATGTTTTTCCTCAACTCTGCATTGGCTAGTATACAATTCTCCCTTTATAGCATAAACAGTCATCTCTGCCAATGGAGAACTCACTGTTCTTTCCTGACTGTACTTGTGTAATGATAGAGGCTAACTGTTCATCCTACCTCTGTGTGTCATTCACCTGCTACAACCAATTGGGTTTAATTTGCATCTCAGCTACTAGTGCTCCATCCTATGTGGTGGACAATTTCACATTCATAGCCTTTAAAGCCATTAAGTGCTTATTGCTGAGTGCATCTGCTACAACATTTGATTTGCCAAGATGGTAGTCAATCGAACATTCATTATCCTTGATGAGCTATAACCATCGTCTTTTCCTTAAATTGAGCTCTTTCTGGGTGGGTAGATATTTTAAACTCTTGTGATCCATGAAAATATAACATTTCTCAACATACAAATAGTGCCTCCAAATCTTTAATGCAAATACAATGGCTGCTAGCTCCAAATCATGGGTAGGATAGTTCCTTTCATGCGGTTTAAGCTATCTGGAAGCAAAGGTTACTACTTTGCCTTCCTGCATTAATACACATCCTAACCCATTCTTGGAAGCATCACTATAAATAACATAAGGCTTACCCGATATGGGTTGTGTGAGAACAGAAGCTTCAGTTAACATGCTTTTTAGCCTTTCAAAGCTCTCCTAGCATTTGTTAGTCCACTTAAACCTAGCATTCTTCTGCAATAGCTTGGTGAGTGAAGAAGCTATCATGGAAAATCCTTTGACAAATCACCTGTAGTAGCCAGCCAATCCAAGGAAGCTTCTTACTTTAGTGACGTTCTTAGGTGGCTTCCACTCCAAGATGGCTTCAACCTTCTTTAGGTCAACCTTAATCCATTTTGCTGATACCACATGACCAAGGAAGGTGACTTCATTTAGCCAAAATTCAAACTTATTGAATTTAGCGTATAACTATTTCTCTCTTAATGTTTGCAGCATAATATGCAAGTACTTATCATGCTCTTCTGGAGTCTTTGAATACAAAAGGATGTCATTGATGAAAACCACCACAAACTGATCTATGTATGGGTAAAAGATGTGGTTCATCAAATCCATAAATGTTGTCGGTGCATTAGTGAGACCAAATGGCATAACTAGGAATTCATAATGACCATATCGGGTGCAAAAAGCAGTCTTCATTACATCTGCTTCTCTAACCCAAAGTTGGTGATATCCTGATCTGAAGTCAATTTTAGAAAATACACCCGCACCCTTCAATTGGTCAAATACTTCATTAATTCTTGGTAATGGATATTTATTCTTTATTGTGACTTTATCCAACTGTCTGTAATCTATATAGAGCTATAGTGTTCCATCCTTTTTTTTTCACGAACAAGACTGGTGCTTCTCATGGAGATACATTAGGGCGGATGAATCCCTTCTTAAGTAATTCTTGCAACTAGATTTTCAATTCTTTCAACTCTGTGGCTGCCATGCGATAAGGTACAATGGAAATAAGAGCAGTGCTAGGTACCACATCAATTGTGAATTCTACCTCCCTTTTTGGTGGTAACCCTAGTAAGTCATCTGGGAAGACATCAAGGAAGTCACGGACTGTAGGCACATCACTGGCTTTAAGCTTTTCTTCTTTAACTTCTATCACATAAGCGAAGTAAGCTTAACATCCCTTGCGAATGTATGCGTGTTCTGTAGTAGCTGAAATGATATTTGCCAAGGGATTAGATCTTTTACCTACAACAGTGATCTCCTGTCCATCAGGGGTATTCAATGTGATTCTTTTTTATTGACAATCCACTATTATTTGATGTTTATAGAGCCAATCCATCCCCCAAATTACGTCGAATTCATGAAAAGAAAGCTCAATCAAATTCCTAAGGAAAGTAGTATGTTGTATCTGAATGGGGCAGCCTCTGAATACCTTGTTGACTACCACGTTGTGCCCTAAAGGATTGCTGACTAGGATGTCCTGATCCAATTGTGTTCTAGCTTACCCTTTCCTATATGCAACTTTTGTGCTAAGATAGGAGTGTGTGAACCTAGGATAAATCAATACATATACTGAAGCATCAAACAAGTAAAATTTACCTACTATGGCATCTAGCGCATCCTGCTCTTTTGTAGTTTTGACTGCATAGGTCTTACCAAATGGTCACTTGCCTGGTGCTGGTGGTGCATGTGTGCTCCCTTTAGCTGAAGTAGCTCCAGTGGGTCAACCTCTGGGTGGTGTAGTATTGAGTCTATCTATTGTAGTGGCTGAGGTGGTCACTTGAGCTCGAGGACAATCCTTCTTCGGATGATCTTTTGACCTATACCTCAAACAAACTCCTGTGAATCCCCAACATTCACCTGGGTTTCTTCTCCTACAATGATTACAAACGGGGTTGTTAAATCCTTCCGATCCTTGAGGAGTATTGGCTATAAAAGTGGCAGGAAGAGCAACTCAAGAGTGGATTTCTGACTAGGTGTCAAATTTGCTAAGGAACCTGGTAGGGGAGAAATAATGCCTTTAGACTTTTTACTAGGTCTACTAGGTGCTTCTGTGGATGGTCTTCTTCTTTGCTGGGACCTTGCTCTTTTATTTGCTTCCTTAGCATTAATTCTTCAATCTTTACAACTACATCAACTGATGCTCTCCTGTCAGTGTACTTATGGTCTGCTAAGGCTTTTCTGATGTCATTATTGAGTCCCCTCTCGAACAACTGACACATTTTTATAGGTGGTGTGTTATAGTCTTTTATGTACACACTGAGCTTTTTAAATTCTCGATTATATTCTTGCACTGTTTGAGTCCTCTAGTGTAGTCGCCAAAATGCCTCCTCCATGGTTCGTTGATATTCTTTCCCAATATATTTATCTCTGAATTGCTAAAGGAAAAGTCCCATGTTAATTGCTTAGTTGGTTTATATCATCTGATTGTATCCCATTAAGTGTAGGCTGGATCCTAGAATAATGCAATTGTACCCTCCAACATCTCCTCGGGTGGACTGTGTGTAATCTAGAAAGAGTCTTTTAATTTGGTTTCTTTAGCTTTTATTGTTGTCACTTGTTCTCACCCATAAAAGTTTTTAGCCTCTAACTTTTTCAATTGTTCTAGTATGGATTTTCTAGATGGCTGGGGTGGCGGTTGATGTTGTGGCTGTGGAGGAGCTGGGCCCTGCAGTCGCTGATATAGGAGGTCCACCACCATCTATACAAAATCTAGAGGCACATGTGCAACTGGCTAAGGAACTGGTGGAGCTGGTGGCGGTGTGTGCTGGCTAGGCAACTGAGATTGAGCAATCAGGGTAGCCGTACTATCTACTGGCATGACTGAGGCTGAGGCCCCGCTCTCCGCATTGCTTACCAATTTAAGTGCTTGTCGAGATCTCGAAGCCATAACTATCACTGAAATATGCAAAAGGGACAGGTAAGATTTAATAACAAAATCACTCATTCCTTTATGGCATATACAGGTATCGATTTAAACTTTCATTCACCCTTAGATATTTACTTCGATCTTAGGATCGTCTAAACCTGACTCTGATACCATTAAATGTAACACCCTACTAACATGTAGGCTTTCCGTACATAGTATGTATGTCATAATGATGTTGTACGCTATAATTGTGATGGACCATTCAATTTGATGATTAACATATTAATTTTATACTTTAGGTTCCAAATCATGTTTGGTGTTGCTGAATTACTATTTATTTGGTCAAAATGGAGGAGAAAGAGTTAAAGAAAAAATGGTGGAATGCTTACAAATGGCTGGTTCAAATTTTTAGGGAGAAATGGAGAAAAATGGCAGATATTTGGGAAAAATTATATATGATTCTAGAGCCTTCTAGGCTGCCAATATTTTCACCAAATTAATGGCCCAAATTTCTCTATTTACTATTTCATCCAATGGTTTATTTTTAAGTCACTTGTCAAACTTTAATGGATTCCTACACCCTTTTTTATGATGCTGATGAATGTAGGTGATCAAGGCTCATTTTTTGATGACCATTATGCCCTTAGATGAATTAAATATGGCCATTAAGCCCTCCAACTAATTTAACCTTGATTTTTCACCGTTTTTCTGAGATTAATGTTCTGCTGGTTAGAATGCTATGAAAATTTTTTCTGCATGTAATTACTTATGCAAAATAACATGGTTAAAATTTTAAGTCATTCTGACGCTGTTTCGGTATATTTTTTGCTCTAGAGGCAAAATTAGCTGGTCCAAAATCCAAAATTTTGAAACTGTCAAAAAAATTATTTTCCACTTCTAGTAGTTCATTTAAGTCATATCTAATGTCTCTATATAATCAGAATAATTTTTAGAGGTATTTAGAATATTTTAAGGCTTAGTCAAACTTTTGGTCAATCAAGTTTACAGTACTGAATAAAAACTACTCTATCTATTTTAAGGGCCTATTTGAGCTCAATTTCTTCTCAAATTGTACCACTAAACTCCATTTTACAACTATTTGCATATTTCAATGTTAGGTCAAACTGCCTGCCAGGTCACCCATCCTTAGATTTCTTTGGCCTAAGCACATTAACCCTTATCCCTTTCAATTTTTTTTGTCTTATTCTACTCTAATCCTAGGGTTATTGTTCATACTCTAAAACATGACATACATGTCAGATGCAAATTTTAGAGTGTTACATATGGTGATTGATTATGATAGTCGGTACAAACTATTTAGAGTTATAGCATGCAGTGCACCAGAAGATAACTCAGAAATTGACACTTATATAGTGAGTCTCGACAAGTGCGAATGTGAATGTTGGAAGTTTCAGGGGATAAAAATTCCATGTTCACATGCAATTGCAGCATGCATGCATAAACATATCGATATGTTTTCATTTTTTAATTCATGTTATAGCATTGTAGTGTCGCTAAAATGATATAAAAAGGAATTCCAATCGATGGGTCATTGAGTTTATTGGCCTGAATATTATGGACCAAAATTTATACATGATATGGAACTTCAAAGGAAGAAAAGTCTGTCTAAAACAACACAAATCCACAATGAAATGGATAGATGAGAATGAGGTAGTGTTACATGCTGCACCAATTGTGGAAATATTGGACATAATAAAAGGGCTGGTCCTAGTTTTGCAGGATCATCAAATCAAGGATTTAACTTAAATGTTTCATACATGTCTTGAAGTTGTATTAATGTTTTATTTTCTGTTAAATATATATATGTTTTTTGTTTATTGTGTAGTTAAATTATGCTTTAAATTTTATGTTTATCACTTGTATTTAAATTTTTCCACGATATATATATGTGTGTGTGTGTGTGTGTGTTTATTGTGTAAACAGATTATGCTTTAAATTATATGTGAGGACATGATAAATTGGGAATCTAAATATTTATTATATTGTAAAAATTTAAATACATTATCATAATATGGTACAATATTAATTGTGCCTAAAATCAGGATTTGAGGAGTGGCTGAATTCACTTAGTTCATCCAATAATTGCATCATATTCGTATTGGATAGAAATTCATCCAAAAAGTCATCTTGCTACACGTTTTCACCTATCCCTCCAGTTGTATTAAATGGCAGAAGGTTGCCGGTATACCCTATTTGATCAAGTTCAGAAACACTAACATTTAAATCCACATTTAATCCTGATGGACGTGCCTAATAGTCATAACATCTAGATGGATCAGCATCTGTATTAAAAAATATAGGCTGACTAAATTCAGGCATTCTGAATGAACATGAACTATCTGGGTAATCATATGCCCATGACATCGGTAGGGGGACCTGGTGAACGCCTGGTGGAATAGGAACAGATGCTGCAGTTGTCCTTCTCTCAGCCATACTTCTTCGGCTTCTTCTTGATTGATGGAAATCCTAAAATGGGACAGCCATTGGTGGAACTTGTACGGGATTAGGAATAGGCTGACGTGGATATTCAACCAACATTCTACCAATTTGTCCAACAACACCTAAAATTCCTTCGACCGCTAAAGGAAACTCGCCTCCCTCAATTGAAGATGATGACAATGCCAAATTTCTATGGTAAATAAGTTGAGCACCACCAGCACACATGCGTTTAAATGAAATTTTCAATATAAATAAATATATTAATAAAATATATTAACTAATCAATCAAAAATGTAATATGTCCATCATACCGATGATCCTATTGCTGCTCCAATACAGGTTATCCACCATCTCGTTCTCAATATGTACCACTGCATGTATTGCGACCTTATATGCAATGGTGTTGTGAGCAAATGAGTATCGATACACTGATACAGTCGATTATTCCACTCATTAATAAAATTAGCAAATATAATTTCAAAATTTTTATCATAATTTCCTTTCAAATCGATTGAATTTACTCCATCATCCATCATTGGGGGACTCAAAATGGGCTGGTCCATTCCAAATTGCCTGAGACAACAATCCGGTTGGTGCCAATTAGAGATGCTCACGGGGCAGGACGGGGGCGGTGAGTGGGGACTGTCCCCACCCCCACTTAGAATGCGGGGAGAAAAACCTCCCCGTCCCCGCCCCGCGGGGATCCCCATTCCCCAATTCTGCCCTCAATGAATCCCCAACCCAACCCGAATTAAATATTTCTTATAAATTATATTTCATTTGTTTAAAAAATTTTCACATAAAATTAAAATACAAATTTTAATAATTAATAACTTAAAATTAAAAATGTTTCATATGTTTCATACCATTTAAATACAAATACAAATAAAAATCCCATACAATTCAAATTATAAAATAACATTCATTCATTAACAATTAATAACTTCACTTGGAACATTTTCATTCCGTCGTATATCAACCTGAAATATCAATTAATCAAATATAATAAATAACTTATATATTTATAAATAAATTAAAAGTAAATTGAAATTGATGACAATAATTATTATTATAATATTCAAAATAAATACATTTATAATTTATCTCATCATCTTCATCCATATCTTCAATCATTGTGACAATAAAAGTAACAATAAAAGATAAAAAAAAATGAAAAGGAAAAAAGAAAGATGAACAGAAACACACAATTAATCCACATTCTGATTTATATTTTAAAATTTTCATCAATGTTTTAAACAATTCGGGTTTTAATTAATTAAATAATTAAGTAGCTAGTCATAGTTATTTATGTACCTCTGAATTATATTCGCCTATATTTATATATAATTTAATTACATGTATAACATCCACAAACTTATCATCACAATAGCAAAGTCAGCAAATCACTAGTGAGTAGGATTTGACACGATCATATGATTCTTTGTTCCATTTTCATATACCCTAATTAAACCCTCAAAAATGAAATGTTGAAACAATTTCAAGATTCTAAATCAAAATGGAAAAATTAATTTAAAACAGAAAGTAAAAGGAATTAACGTACGGCTGCAATATTAATCATTTCTTTTTTTTTTCCTTTTCTATTTTCTTCGTTAATTATAGCTAAAATATATAAATAATGTATAGTAAAATTAGAGATGTAATTTGTTGCTTATCCTAAAGATCGAGAACACTACCCTATTTATTGAATTAACTATAGTTAATTTCTTTTATTTTTGTAACTATAGCTAGTTTAACTTTTAATTTATTAACAGGTTATATGAAAATAAATTGTTGCAAGTCTTAAACATAAACTGAAATATAGAGAATTATTTGTCTCATTCTTCTTTTCTACTATGTATTGTTGATACCTATTACTCTAGATTATTAACTAATTAAGCGCTATCATGTAAAAAATTAAATTTAATTTGCAAACATAAAATTGAATATAGAAAAGTAAGAAGCTGAACAAAATCATTTTTGGAAATTGGCCAAATGATACATCAACTTGCTTATAAGGCACAAAGTAAGTGTGGATGAAATCAATTAATGGCAAAGGATAGGGCAATTGTTACATATAATTAGAGGGAAACAACAAAGCAATATATATATAGAAGTTAAGTTGGATGTATACAGAACTTGAGCCGTACTTTAGTTCCTTTTGTTTCTTATAGTCCTTGTATGACCTAAGATCTATATCTTAGTAACTTGGTTGAATCGTTTGTTCTTTGATTTTGATTGATCAAGGATTTAGAGGTCCACATGCCACATATAGAATATGTTCGTTTTGATCTCCTTGTTAATATAATTTAACAAAAAATGTTATTAGCAGTGACTGTAGCTAAGGCTAGCCTGATATATTTTACCCTACTACCTAACCAATAAGGTCAACAATTCTACCTAACCAGTAAGGTTAATAATACATTTGGCCTTTTTCTTTATGAAGGTGGTGGAGACTGCCAATCAAATACCAAATATCAAACCCACACAAGAATATATCTTCATTTTACTTGTTTATTGCTTTTAGAAAAAATAAAACAGAAAAAATAAAAATAAAAATCATACGCCATTGTCCGACGCTGCAACATTGTTCACACTTAGCATTCAGAAGTAAAAAAGAGATGGTAGCTCAAAGGTACAAGAAAATTAGACTTTTACTACAGCAATAAGTTGAGTTTTGAAATAACGCAAAAAGAAATAATTTAAACGAAAGGCAGATGAAGGACAAAAACAAACACATACAAGAGTTTAATTAGTTTACCTGAAGAGAAGCGAAATCAGTCCCTGAAATATAAAAACAGGAGCCACCGCTTTAAATCTAGCCTTTTGTCAATCTAAAAAACACCAAACTAAGAAATTCACAACCAATCAAAAGAAACAGCTAGAGAAACTAATGAAACAACTAGAGAAACTAATCAACAAACCTGGAGAGAAGCGAAAATAAAAAACAAGAGATCTCTTTGTTATAGAGAGAAAGAGATGGGGGGTGGCTTGTGGCTATGTCTGTGAGAGGGAGAAGAGAAGAGAGTCAAGAGATGGGTCGGCGGCAGGAGAAGAAAGATGAATGAGAATGAGCTTAGGGTTTTTAATTGGGATATTTATAGTTGATGGCAAATATGAAAATATTTAGAATATAGGGATATTTATGGTATTATGCATCGGGGTCGGGGATCCCCGTGGGGCGGAGATCCCCTTCCCCGCCTCCGCCCCGAAATTCATCCCGAGAATTTTTTTTATACCCATCCCCACCCCCACGGGAAAAAAAATTGGGGATTCTTCGCCCCGTTCGGGTCGGGTCCCCACAGATATCGGATTTTTCCCGTCCCGTGATCATCCCTAGTGTCAATCAATGATATGAAAACATGATAAAGGCACAACTGATCGGCAAATGCGCTGCCTATTTGTACAAAAGGAAGGCAACAGATGCATTACCCCTTCGTACGACTGCCAATTAATCTAATTTAAAGTAAAAATATGGTGAGACATGTAGTAACAATATTTATATTTTTTTCTATGCAAAAGAATTAATAATTACCTCATCATCACGTTGAGTGTCTAAATAACTCAATACGCATATATATCTCTGCTACTATTATTGTTCAAATTTATAGGAGATCGCCACCTATTACAAATTAATTCAACTTGTCAATAAATATCTCAATATCGACACTTATAAACAAAAATACCTATATATAATCATGAATAAATAAATACCTATATCCATACGGCATAGTCTGATCGAGCACACATCCGTGTATAAAAGAAGGTCGGAATAGAGGAAGCCTTTCCCATGCCAACATCTGTAATAACAATAGATAACCACCTATCCTATGAGCACTTGGATGTTTAGCATGACAAAGCTCCCTATATAGCCAAGTTAAGCACACCGACCCCTAACTGTAACTCCTAGCTTCTTCTAAATTCTCCAGAAGGGAAAACCACATCAAATGGATATAATTATTTGCTTGTGATGGACAAAACAATCCACCGATACAATGCAATATCCATACACGAGCGAAGCATTATTTTTGGCACTCAGTAGCATGGACTGGTAAAGAATCAAACGTGCTTGATAACCATCTCATTTTAATTGAATGTCCTTTGAGCATATTTTCAGGTGGCATTTGTCCTAAAAGTTGCTAGCAAGGTATTGGCCAATCATATTTCACACGTCCAGTTACTGCACGCCCTTCGATGGATAAATCGGTAAGTATCTCAATATCTTATAGCGTGATGGTCATTTCACCAATTGCAAGGCAAAAGGTATGTGTCTCCGCTCTCCATCTCTCTACAAGTGCAGTCACCAAATTCGCATTAATATGCATAGGACCTATCTGAGACACTTAATAAAATCCAACCAACCTCAAATATGGTATAATCCCTTTATCAATATTTACATAATGAGCCTTCATGCTGGCTTTTTGAACAAATAATACGTTATGTTTAACGTGACAAATAAAAAAAATCATTTAAATGAATGTGACTTACATTATTGCATATAAAAAGCTGCGTATAAATAAATTTCTATTAATTAATTATTTAAAATATATTTACAATATTGCATCACACTGCATTTGCTCAGTGTTTTTCTTTGAGTGTCAGAAGATCTTCAATGCGTGGTCCTGAATTTATGTATGGCTGATTCTAAAAACGATTCATTTTTAAAATGACCTACATTTAAATGTGATAAAAATAATAAACTAAAAAAGTCCTTATTACATAATACAATATAATACGTAATAAATATTAATAAATTATATTATAATATGTAAAGTACTTAACTGCATAAAATATTAGAACATAATTTCACGTACTAAAAATTAATATATATTTTTAAAAATAAAATTCTAATTAAATAAATTTTAATTGAAAATTTGTAACAAACAACTAAATAATCTAACAATATTCTTTACAACTAACATTTTATATCAATAATAAAATGTCTATGTTTGCATAAAAAATAATAATAATAACATTTAATAACATACCTTAATTTTTTCCTAGTCACCAAACTACAAAATAAGTTATATTAATCAATAAATCAAATTACACCAATACACACGTATATAAACATATATGTATTTTGGCCTAAAATTCCTAAAATTAGATAAAAATGTAAAAAAATTAAAACTAACAACGTACCTTATTATTTTTCAAGTCTTCAAACTACAAAATAAATTAAATCCATCAACACATCATATTGCACCAATTAACATATATATAAATATAAATATTTCATATTATTTTTTATAAATAATATTTAATATCAATAGTGCAAAGTCTATATTTACATTTTTATAAATAAAATCAAGATCTTATTTTATTTTAACTCAACAAAGTAACTAAAAAATAAATTAAATTTACAAACAAAACCTCATTTTATTCCAACTCAACAAACAATAGCTCATTTTATTTTAACTCAACAAACAAACAAGACTTTTAAATAATTTTATAAAACATAAATTTTGTTTAAACAAAAATTTTGATAAAAATCAACTTACTATTTTGTGTGAAGAGATTTGTCAACCTTCAAACACAATGCACTACTCTTAACTCTTTAAATTGGTGGATGCACAGCAGCAAACTCAGAATTTGTACACTTCAAACAAAGGATGAAAGGCAGCAAAATGAGAAGACTTCAAATAAAATCCTCCCATCGCCTGTATATAATGGAGCATTACTGTTTACTTTGCCCATACATTGTTCACGTGGGAGTATCTATATGGAGGTGGCAAGATGGACTCCATTTCTTCAAGAGACTGCAGTGGGGATGGGTTCCATTTTCGCAAGGGTCTTCTATGAAAATGAAATCCCTATGGACTCCTCTGAATGCCTCGACCACCGTGAAGTCTATATCAATCTTCGTAAACAACCCCCTGCCATTTCTGCAAACAACACCAGTGAAAATGAGGTCACCCACACCAATCGTCCAAATAGTTTAAAAAACATCCTAAAATTCCAAATAATTTTTCAAAAAATATTATTCATAAAAAAGTCCCGGTAGTGTGATAGTTAATTACAATAAATGTACATTATTTTTAAGTTTGTTAATAAACTATTAATAAATATGTATTTTTTTCCTCAAAATAGAGCCAAAAGTATAGATCACATCATATTCAAATCAAATTTTCAATAGTTTTCTATTGTTGACATCAATTTTCAAATTAAGTTATCAATAATTTTCTATAGCTGTTAAAATTTTATAAAAAATTGTAAACCCATATGCTCCCTCAATAAAAAAAAAAATTAAAGGGATATAATAAACTATGTGATTTGATAAGATTGACCAGGGAATAATTAATTGTTTTAAAAAGATTCTATGAAGATTTTGGATGACTGCAACTGGCAGCAAACCACATCATTTAGCCGGTTTAATAATTACTGAATACGAAGGCTTAAAATCTTTTAATTTGCTATTTTCTTTATTTCTATTTGCAGAAAAAAATTAATTATTTCTGTTTCCAAGTTTAAAGGGGAGCAAAAAAATCAGAATTTTTTATAAATAATGTAAATTGGAGAAATTATTTGGAAAATCGGTGTGTTTTGAAGAATAATTGAAAATTTGAATTTTTTTAGATTTCACAATGCAATGTTGTAGAATTTGATGTATGAACTCTGCGTAGCACAATAGAAATAACACAGAAAACGCAATAATTGAAAAATTTAATTTCGCGACACTGTATTGTGAAATCAGATTTATGAAATTATCTAAATCTCTACTTCATAATCTTTGTTATTATTTTTAATTGTCACCTGCAAAAATCAAGTAAAAAATTATAAGTTTCAAAACTTAAAGAAAGAGGGCAATGAAAAAACCAAACGCAGGACTTACAATGACTTTGTTTAGGTGACAATGAACTAATGCCTTTATCTACTCAATCAAATCCACGCTGTAAGATCAAATTGGCGATCATTGTAGTAGAATTTCAACAGAAAATAGAAAAGAACTGTTAGGATCGATGCGCTATTTTGATAATAATTTAATGGCAATAATGAATAAAATAGCCAAAGTATAAAGAAAATTAATGACACACAAATTTACGTGGTTCGGCAATGTGCCTACGTCCACGGGAGAAGAGGAGCAAAAATTCACTATGAATAAATAATAATACAAGTGGAGTAACTCTCAACCCAAAACCCAATTACATCCGCTCACAAAATGCTCTCTTATTAATTAGAGCAAAACTCTCTCAAAATTCTAATTTTTTGTGTTTTTTATCTCGATTGCTTCAAATGCCAAATGAAGCTCTCCTTTTATAGGCATGAAACAACACAAGAAGTCAAAGTATTTTTGGTGGGTGGGTGGATGCCAACTAATTTCTTTGACTATGTTTTTTTCGGTGCCTAACACTTCTTGACCAAAAGAAAGAAAACAAAAAACAAAAGCAAAAGCAAAAGCCTAAATTCAAGGCATTTGACAAATCTCCACCTTGACTTGAATTTTATTCACAGTGAACTTAACTCCACCTTCTCCAAATAAGTTTAAGTGCTACGTACATACGCCGATCAAATCCAAGCAATGCTTGAACTTGGTAGTAGGAAGAGACTTTGTTAACATATCAGCTGGATTGTCTGCAGTACCAATCTTTTGAACTATAACACTTCCTTTTGAGATAATATCACGAACAAAATGGTACCTGATGTCAATGTGCTTTGTTTTTCCATGAAACATCTGGTCTTTGGTCAGATGTATTGCACTTTGACTATCGCAGAAGACAACAGTCACCTGATGATCTGAATTGAGCTCATTGTATAAGCCCCTTAACCAAATAGCCTCTTTGATTGCTTCAGTCACTGCCATGTATTCAGCTTCTGTTGTCGATAATGCAACTGTAGATTGCAATGTAGATTTCCAACTGACAGCACTGTTACCAAATGTAAATACGTAGCCTGTCAAAGATCTCCTTTTGTCGAGATCTCCTGCATAGTCAGAATCGACATAACCAACTAAACTGCTATCACCATTACTAAACTCCAAACATGTATCAACTGAGCCTTTCAAGTATCTCAAAATCCACTTCACTGCTTGCCAGTGAACTTTACCAGGATTTGCCATGAATCTACTCACAACACTAACTGCATGAGAAATATCAGGTCGAGTACATACCATGGCATACATAAGACTTCCTACTGCACTGGAGTATGGAACATGATCCATGTATCTTTTCTCTTTATCTGTATGTGGTGATAGTGCGGCTGAAAGCTTGAAATGAGCAGCTAACGGAGTACTTACAGGCTTTGCATCTTTCATGCCAAAACGCTCCAGAACTTTCTCAACATATTTCCTTTGAGTGAGAAATAACTTCCCTGCTTTCCTGTCTCTCTGAATCTCCATCCCGAGAATCTTCTTTGCTGCTCCAAGATCTTTCATCTCAAACTCTTTACTCAACAGAACTTTCAGCTTTTTAACTTCAGAAGTATCCTTTGCAGCAATCAACATATCATCAACATATAACAATAAGTATATGAATGACCCATCAACTAACCTTCTGAAGTAAACACAGTTGTCATAATTACTCCTTGAAAAATCATTGCTGATCATAAAGGAGTCAAACCTCTTATACCACTGCCTGGGAGACTGCTTAAGGCCGTATAGAGATTTCTTCAGCAAACAAACATGGTCCTCCTTGCCTTCATGCCTAAAGCCTTCTGGCTGTTGCATGTAAATTTGTTCTTCAAGTTCACCATGTAGAAAAGCAGTTTTGACATCTAACTGCTCCAATTCCAAGTCATACTTAGCCACCATAGCAAGCAACATGCGAATGGAACAATGTTTCACAACTGGTGAGAAGACATCATTGAAATCCACTCCTTGAATTTGTTTGAACCCCTTTGCAACAAGGCGAGCTTTGTATCTTGCTTCTTCAACGCCTGGGTTGCCTTCTTTTTTCTTGAAAACCCATTTGCAGTCGATAATCCTTTTTCCTTTTGGTGGTTTCACGAGCTCCCAAGTGCCATTCTTATGCAAGGACTCCATTTCTTCCTGCATAGCTATCAACCATCTGTTTGAGTTTACTCCTGAAATGGCTTCTGAATATGTGGCTGGTTCTCCATCATTGTTGATCTCCTCAGCTGCGGACAAAGCATAAGCCACCAAGTTTACATAATCATTAAATTTTACTGGCTTACTTATTTCTCTCCTTTCTCTATTTTTGGCAATAGAGTATGATTTCTCCAGTTCAACTGAGTTGGGCTCTGAATCATCTTGCTGAGAGCTGGATGGTTGTGAATCCGACTGTAAGGTAGAAACTTGTTGAGCAGGATAATCTGCAACATCTATCTTCTGCCTCTGACTGGCCTCCTCCTGCTTATTAGAACTGCAAGGTACCAATACTTCATTTTTCGAGTGAAGCATGGAACTTTCGTCAAATGTGACATCTCTGCTGATTATAACTTTGGATGATTTTGGACACCAAAGTTTATATCCTTTTACCCCTGATGGATATCCAAGAAAAATGCACTTCTTTGCTCTCGGTGCTAACTTGCCATCATTGACGTGCATGTATGCTGGGCAGCCAAAAATTCTCAAATTTGAATAATCTGCAGGTTTGCCAGACCAAGCTTCTTCTGGAGTCTTGAAGCCAATTGGAACTGATGGAGAACGATTGACTAAATAGCAAGCCGTAGAAACAGCTTCAGCCCAGAAACTCTTTGGTAATCCAGCATTTGAAAGCATACATCGTGCTCTCTCAATAAGAGTTCTGTTCATGCGTTCAGCAACTCCATTTTGCTGGGGTGTCATGCGAACTGTGTGATGCCTCACAATGCCTTCATTGTTGCAGAAGTCATTGAACTCTTTTGCACAAAACTCCAAGCCATTGTCTGTCCTCAGCCTCTTTATTTGCCTTCCTGTCTGCTTTTCTATCATGGTTTTCCATTGCTTGAATGTGGAAAATACCTGATCCTTGTGTTTGAGAAAATAAACCCAAACCTTCCTCGAGAAGTCGTCGATGAAGACAAGCATGTATCTGGCACCACCTTTTGATGGAACTTGTGATGGCCCCCAAAGATCAGAATGTATGTAATCCAAAGTACCTTTGGTTGTGTGGGTACCTGTGCTGAAACTGACACGTTTTTGCTTTCCAAAAACACAGTGCTCGCAAAAATCAAGCTTGCCAGTATTTTGTCCACTCAAAAGACCCTTATTGCTTAACAAGGTCAAGCCCTTCTCGCTCATGTGGCCTAGCCTCATATGCCACAGTTTGGTGATGTCGGTTTCAGACATTTGAGTAGAAATTGCAGCAGCAGCTCCTGTAACTGTGGCTCCTTGCAGAATGTAAAGACTTCCAATCTGTCGAGCCTTCATAACCACCAGAGCACCTTTGCTAATTTTCATGACTCCACCTTCACCTGAGTATCTGCACCCACCAGCATCAAGGGTGCTCAGAGAGATGAGATTCTTCTTCATATCAGGAACATGACGAACGTCTGTCAAAGTTCGTATCACGCCATCATGCATCTTGATTTGGATTGTGCCCTTGCCAATAACTTCGCAAGCTGCATCGTTGCCCATCAAAACAACTCCACCTGCAAAAGATTCATATGTGGAGAACCAGTCCCTATTGGGACATATGTGATAAGAGCAACCTGAATCCATAATCCAATCATCTTTGAATCTGCACCTTTCACTGTTAGTAACTAAAAGAACATCAGATGTGGACTCATTTTCAGCAACACTAGCTTCGGCGTATTGTTCTTTTCTTTCTTCATTTGATTGTTTATTTTTCAACTTATAACAATCAGCCTTAATGTGCCCTTTTTTATGACAATAGTTACAGATCAAATTTTTATGTCTAGATTTTGACCTAGACCTGCTACCGCCTGAATTCTTATTCTTAGGCCTTCCTCTAGCAACAAGACCTTCTGCTACATTATCATCTTTACTACCGACAATCCCTTTATCGATTATAATTTTAGAGAGTAAAGCTGTCTTAACCTCCGTCAAAGACACACTATCTTTTCCATAAAGCATTGTGTCCCTAAAACTCTTATATGACGGTGGTAGTGAGCACAACAATTTCAAAGCAGCATTTTCATCATCAACTTTAGCACCAACATTTTCTAGACTTATTAAAATTGATGTATATTCTTCAAGATAGGTTTTAACAGAAGTACCTTCCTGCATTTGAAATGTGTAGAACCGCGTCATGTGATGCAGCTTGTCGGTCAGGGTTTTGGACATGTACAAGGACTCCAACTTCGTCCATAAGCCAGCTGCTGTATCTTCATTGATAACCTCCTGAAGAACTTCATTTGACAAACAGAGCTGAATTGTGGAAACTGCCTTGTTAATGATCTCCTCCTTCTTTTCTTCAGTCATTGACTCTGGCATTTTATCCTTTCCCAATAAGGCTTTCTCAAGCCCATTCTGAATTAAGATGGCACGCATCTTAATCTTCCACAAAGAGAAATTTACGTTGCGATCAAATTTCTCAATATCAAATCTTGTAGCTGCCATTACGAACTTCAAAAAAAAAAAATAGCTCCAACTATTCCACGTGAATAGTAACCGTACACGTGAATAGTAACCGTATGAATAGTACCGTATAAATGAACAGTGACTGTATGGATGAACAGTAACTGTATAGCTGAACAGTACTATATACGTGAACAGTATCCAAGGAAAAATCTTTTCTGATGTGGAAGATCAGTTTAAACTGCAACCACAGAGCATACTAAGAAAATACCTTGGCTCTGATACCAATTGTTAGGAATCGATGCGCTATTTTGATAATAATTTAATGGCAATAATGAATAAAATAGCCAAAGTATAAAGAAAATTAATGACACACAAATTTACGTGGTTCGGCAATGTGCCTACGTCCACGGGAGAAGAGGAGCAAAAATTCACTATGAATAAATAATAATACAAGTGGAGTAACTCTCAACCCAAAACCCAATTACATCCGCTCACAAAATGCTCTCTTATTAATTAGAGCAAAACTCTCTCAAAATTCTAATTTTTTGTGTTTTTTATCTCGATTGCTTCAAATGCCAAATGAAGCTCTCCTTTTATAGGCATGAAACAACACAAGAAGTCAAAGTATTTTTGGTGGGTGGGTGGATGCCAACTAATTTCTTTGACTATGTTTTTTTCGGTGCCTAACACTTCTTGACCAAAAGAAAGAAAACAAAAAACAAAAGCAAAAGCAAAAGCCTAAATTCAAGGCATTTGACAAGAACAAATTTTTAATAATAATAATTGAAAAGCTTTCATCTTTACCATTGTTACCATGGATTCAAACCAAAACTTAAAAAAAAAAATACAAATATGGAATTCCACGAAAAAAAATTCCAAAATCAGAATAAAAAAAAATTAACGATAATAATTAAAAAAACTTTCATCTTTACTGTTGTTACCATGGATTCATACCAAAACTTAAAAAAAAAAACAAATTTGGAATTCCACAAAAAAAATGTATTAAACTATCTCAGGATTAGAATAAAACCAGTAAGATAGCGAGGTGAAGATCAAAATTAGTCCTTAAAAGAATAAAGGAAATAGGGGATATGAAAATAACACCTAGGATGGTAAAGATCTCGATTTATGGGGTTCAAAGAGGAATCAGATTTATCATTGGCAGATAAAAAAACCAGTAACAACGAGAAAGAGGAAGAAAGAGACGAGGGAAGCCATATGCGTACGAAGAAAACAAAAAATATTTGTTCTCGTCTTCCTTCTCTCCTTCTTTTGTTTCATTGCAATTTCATTTTTTACTTTAATTCAGACAAAAGTAGTAATCGAGGATTTAATGTTAAACATTTGTATATTGGTGACGATTGAGAGAGAGGAAGAGTGGAGGCCCTTATAAATTTGATTTTTCAACATTGTGTTGCGGAATCAAATTCTTCAATTATTGCATTTTTCTATTTTATTTCTACTATGCTAGGTAGGCCCTATTAAAATTCGTAACACTGAATTGCAAAATTTAAAAGAACTCTAAATTTTCAATTATTGTTCAAAACACACCAATTTTCAAATAATTTTTCCAAACACATTATTTATAAAAAAAAGGTCCTAAGAAAATCATCATGACGTATGCTCTTTTTGTTATTTTGTGCTAAGGTGTTATTTTGCTACTCAATTATTGGAAAATTGGATTTTTAGCTCATTTTATCCTAAAAGTCAGTTTTTAGTGCTTTTTGCTTATAAATACAGTTTTATTGTGTGATTTTACCCCTCAAATAGACTGAAAAGCCACGTATATAATGTCACAAACGATGATGAATCAAATTGTAATATGTCAACTATGTCTCTTATTCATCCATTCAGTCAGCAAAAAAAAAAAAAATGCTTATTGTATAACGTGCATGTAAAAATTTGAAATGAAAATTAAAAAAATCTATTAAATGATTTCACCAAGCTTATCCTTGTAAAAGTGAAGAAAGAAAAAAAAGGAACACAGAGAGTTTTTTCCTTGTAATGTAACAACACAAATGCTTGATTATATTTAGGGTCCTAGTTCACAATTTGTCGAAGCTATTGGTTGAGGCATTTTTACAAAAAAAATCATCATCATCTATATCGGCCAATATTGTTAGTTTATAAACGATATGTAAACATGCTACATTCTCTTATTGTTCATTTTTTTATGATAATAGAAATATTTAATTTTAAGGATGGTGGTAGAAAACATAAACCTTTAGTATTATTATAGGAAAAATGTGGACAATAGAACAATTACATTAGGGGGGCCATATGTATACAGAAAATAAAATTGATCCAGGCCAGCTATGATACTTTGATATTATGTCAACATTTGAGAAAAAATTAGGAGTAAAGAAAGTGAATAAAATATGTTTGTTGATGGCTTATGGTAAGAGAGGCATGAAAGATACTATGTGATTGATATTGTGTCGACATTTGAGAAAAAATTAGAAGTAAAGAAAGTGAATAAAAT
This sequence comes from Excoecaria agallocha, assembly GCA_037975025.1. Lineage (NCBI taxonomy): Eukaryota > Viridiplantae > Streptophyta > Magnoliopsida > Malpighiales > Euphorbiaceae > Excoecaria > Excoecaria agallocha. The sequence continues at coordinate 42,392 of JBBPFJ010000557.1, forward strand.
ATGTTTGTTAATGGCTTATGGTAAGAGGAATGAAAGATACTCTGATATTGATGGTAATGAGTGTATTAGAGCTCTACAACAAATAATATTTATAACTTTAATATCATTAGATTGTACACTATTAAAAAAGGTGAATTAGAAGGTGCACCAATTTAGCTATTGTTTGAACATCCAAAGTGCAGAGTTAGGTCCTCAAAGCTAGTGAATGATGATATACCTTATGGTAATAAAAATTTAGATAATGATGATTGTAATGTGAGAAATGAAAATGTTGATATTATATTTGAGGATGTAGGTAGTTAGTTTGAACAATACATGTGATGGCAGATGGCAAAATGATGAGAGGGCAAATATTAATGGCAAGGCAAGTTCACATGGAATTCATAAAGATGCAATACATGTTCAGTATGTGAAGACTCATCAGACAGTGAGTGTGAGGATTATACTACTGGAAATGAAGGCTTGGAGGAAGCTAGTAGTGAATCTGATCTAGAGATAATCGAAGAGATTAATGAGGTAAGAGAGAGGGTTATTAAGGTGAAATTGCAGGCTTTCAAGGAATTGACTACTAGAATGACGAGAGGGCAGATATTAATGGCGAGGCAAGTTCACATGGAATTCATAAAGATGGGATGCATGTTCAATATGTGAAGACTCATCAGACAATGAGTATGAGGATTATGCTACTATAAATAAAGGCTTGGAGAAAGCTAGTAGTGAATTTGATCGAAAGATAATAAAGAGATTAGGGAGGCAAGAGAGAGGTTATTGAGGAGAAATTAGAGGCTTTCTAGGAACTAACTACTAGAATGATTTACAAGGATCTTGTTGAGGCAAGGAAAGTTATGAATATGTATGCGATTGCAAATGGCTATGGGACTAAAGTTGTCAAATTTGATAGGACTAGACTTAGGTATAAATGCTAAGAAGGTTGTCCGTTTGTATTGTTGATTTTTAAAGATGGAAAGAGGAAGAGTTTAAGGTGAAAACACTAAACTCAAAGCACACTGGCTTAACTAAGTACTTTAACGTGAAAGCAAGTTACAAATTGTTAGGATACTATCACTACAAAAAAAACTGCTAATTAGTGACGAAAATTTCCGTCTCTAATTACCAGAATTCCGTTGCTAAAATAAATTAGCGATGCCGCGACGAATAGTCCCTAATAGCCCAGTCGCAAATATATTAGCGATGGAATCCAAAAACAGTTGCAAATTTAGCGACAAAATATTTTGTCGCTAATTTATTGTGCCGTCGCTAATTTATGTTCATATTTAATCGCCGGTGTTATTATAATAATTTTTAGCGACTACTTTCCGTCGCGAATTCCATCGCTAATTATTAATTTACTATAAAAGTTAGAGATGAAATATTAGTTGCTAATTATTTGTTAAATTCTAACGTTTGAGCAGTAGCGACAGTTGCTGTTGCGAATCCGTCGCTAAATTATTGCATAATTTAATTTTTTTCTTTTGCTGTATTTTTAAATTTTCATCCTGTACATAATGATCACTATTTATTTGTTGACCTATATAACAATCTCAATGAAATCTACCCTTTAATTGATAGACGGTAGAGCATGGTGAATGTGTGAACTAATCCAAGTATGGTAAAGGATTTACACAGATGATCAAATGTTATACAAAACACATAAATATACAAAGAACCATAAATGTACCTCATGGCTAATCAATATATCTACACAATCCCTTAATAATTTACATAAAAAACAAAATTCAGAAAGTTGAATTTGTCTAATCACACTATTAGATTCACTACGAGAGCCTACATTCACCGGCTGTGGGTTTTTATAGTCACTTACTTGTTCTTCATAACTCTTTTTGTCAGCTGGCGCCTTTGTTTCATATGGTTCTTTCTCCTGCGCTGCAATTTCAATGTACAAATTAGACTAAGAAGTCAACCCCAGCAACCCAACTAAGCAATAATCAAATACATATTTAAGAGAGAAACAAAACCCAAGCAAATGCCCATTTTAGTTAAATTATAGGTTTTACAATATAGTGCTAGATAAATGTTATTCGTGTTTCAGAACTAGGCCAATGAAATTATTATATTGAACACCTGGTGGCTTTCTAGCAATATTGAATATGAAAATCACACCTGTGGTCCAGTGGTGCTAATCCCCGTGCAATTATATATATATATACACACACACACACCATACTTGAATATAGAGTTCCTAAACGACACGAAAGCAGGAAACAAAATTCATGGAGAAAATAGTATTGGCATTAACATTCTCGCCAAACCAACAATAAATATTAATAAAAATTAAAGATATGGATGATTAAATTAACAGTTGGCCGGTACTATATTTAACTATCAAGCTAAGAAACAGCTAACATAAAATTCATAAAAGATAAGAGATCTAACCTTGCAAATGAACATGAAGTCAAGGTCAGTTTCTCGATCACCGAGGCCCAAATCTGGCAAATTAGTATCGAATTCTTTCAAAACAATAGCTCTTTTATATTGAGCAACAAGAACTCCAGGTTTCTTGACAAACCTAGTAAAGATTCCAGATTTTGTGATCTCTAGTTTAGTGCCAAGAACCTTATCAGCACCTACAAAAGTTTTAGCAAATGGTTCCACCGTGATTCTAGGATTAGCAGTAACTATGTAAGCTATGGTTTTTAGAATGATTTTGGTTGGGTTGGCTTGATTTTTTCAAACCCTGGATCCTTGGGTTACCTCTTCTTATATGTAGCATTATGTTATTACTAAAACTTCCTTGCTTATTAAAAATGACAAATATATTACCATTAATGAAAGAAAATGGAATACACTTTAGATGTAAGAGAGCATTACTGCTTTCACGAAAACGTTGTAAGATGCATAAGGAAATGGATCTACAATAGAAACTATATGAACAATTATCCACAGCACAAAAAATAAAAAATGCAGGTTTTTAGAGTTTTCTTTGTTATTATATTTGTAGAAAAATTATCCACAGCACAAACATTTCCTGATGATGAATTGAATACACCTCCAATGAAGGATAACAAAAAGAATAAAGCTATATCTATGACACATTGAAATTATTTGACAACATACTCACATAGATTTCAATTTACTAGAGCAATTACAAATTCAATATATATATATATATATATATATATATATATATATATATATATATGTATATTTGCTATATTTTTTTTTTTGATAAGCAGAAAATTTTCATTTCAAAATAATATATAAATCACAGTACAACAATTTAAACAAAAACTAATTAATAAACTTTAAGGCTCAAGCATGTAGTAACTACTTGTAAAAGTTATAAAATTACTATGTAAATGAAAACTTAACTAAACAAGTTAAAATGAATAATTAAGGTTGACTGATTTTATGACCAAGGCTTAGCCTTCACTAATTTTTCTTAATTAAATTAGTAGCTTATTATATATAAAATTGACCTCTATTTATGTGAGCTTCTCCTTCACGTGGCCATGAATGATTTGGAGGAGTGGGGTTGCCTTGAGCCCTTGACAGGTGGCATAAATATATAAACTTAAAGTGAAAAGAGAAGGCACCAACGTTCGAATTCAATGGTTGGCATGGTTCTTAGGATAACAATTATATTTTTATTTAGTTTAATAAATAAATTATTAAACAAATGGGGAAAATTTTATTTTCTTATTTATATGTATAGGTTTTGTAATAGCTCGGTAAAACCTCTTAAAATATATTGTCATGTTTTTGTCATTAATTTTGCCTTAAGGTTATTTATTTTAGCATGCCTTTTTTCTTTGTAATGTTATTTCATATGTGGAGAATGGACTGCCTATTAATAGATTATTAGTTAATACCTATGTAGGCTTTTAAGGCACATAGTAGTTGGGTTTCTCTTGAAAAGCTCCAGGTCATATCCTTGATTATTGTTTTGAATAATCCTCAGTATAAATTGAAGGCATTGAGGTCTAAAGTTGCTGAGGAGTTGAGACTGAATGTGTTAGAACACAAGCTGAAGTGTGCAAAGAAGTTCACAACTTTTGAGGTAAGTTATAGTGATGACTATAAATCATTGGAGGCGTATGCATAAGAGTTTAGGGATTCTAACCTTGGAAGCAAACTTGCAGTGAATATAAGCAAAGATGTTATGCATAAAAGTATAAGGGTTTTCTATGGGATGTTTGTATGCTTTAAGTCACTACAGTTGGGGTTCAAAATAGGATGTAGGCCTCTGATTAGTCTGGATGGTACTTTTTTGCTGGGAAAATGCAAATGGCAACTATCTATAGTTGTAAGCCAAGACAATATGACCATTTTTATCCTATTTCTTAGGCTATTGTCCCTAATAAAACAAAAAAGACTTAGGGATGGTTTGCAGACCTTGAACAATGCTTGGATTTGGACAAGGGACAAGGAATCACATTCATGTCTAACATACAAAAGGTATGCATACAAATAGTTAAATATTTATCATTGATAGTAACTTGGTTGATGTTTGTACTATATTGAAATTGACTATTTACATATAAATTGCAGGGATTAATTGATGTAGTAAAAACTAACACTACAAAAAATCTATCACTTCGCGACGGCACTTTTCGTCACTAAATGACCATTTCCATCACGAATCATTTTTAGCGACCATGTGACGACAGTCGCGAAAAGCTCAGTCATGAAATTATTTGCGACAAAACTAGAAAATAGTCGCAAAAAGGGATATAATCGTCGCTAAATGAATTTTAAATTTAGTTGCCACAAATATAATATTATTTATTAGCGATGAAATTTTTAATTGTGAAATATGTCAAACAAAACATTTATAAATTGCAAATAAAAAGGAAATTAGCAATGCAAATTCCATCGCTAATAGTGCAAATACCATCGCAATTTATTTGTATTATTTTTATTTTTATTTTTATATACAATTTAATTTAATTGTTATTATTATTATTATTATTATTATTGTAACAGCTAAAGTTTAATTTATTTAAATAACAATTCCCTAAAATATTACTCTAAAAAATACTATACCATAAAATACATTAAATTGTATAGTTGTTAAAAAGTACTTCAAATTAAAAAAAAATCTAAGTCAACTGAAATTCTAAATTTTAATAAAAGTGAGGGACAAAAGTTTAACAAAATTCCCTCAAGGCAAAATAAAGAAAAGAAGAAAATACAAATAGTTTAGCCTAGTAAAAGAAACCAAGTACTTTGCCACCAACATTCTTTCTTCTAGCCTCTTTATGGTCCATAATACTAGTAAAGTTGTCGACACAATGTAACCAAACTGCAATTCAAAATCAATGCAGATATCAACACCAGAAGCAATTCAAAGTTAATCCAGATAAAAAGGCAGCACTACAATTAGCACATCAATAATAGTAAAGACAACACGGAAGATAGTAAAGGTAACATGAAAGATCAATATACCAATTATTATAATCACCTTAAATCCAATTCCTCTCTAGCTTAAAGACTTTGAAGATCAATATAACACTTCTTGACATCAAGGGGATCCTCATCTTAACCTAGAAATGAAAACTTTTTTATATAATTAGCTTTCAAAAATCTTATATTTCTTTTAGGCCTAGATTTTGATCCTTCTTGTGCAATAAAAAGAAGTTTAGAAATCTCAGATTTAAGAAAAATTTAGATGATAAATGCATGGAATTAAAGCTTAATTTACACCTGAACCCCAAAATTGAAAGTTTGAATTTCAAATTCGTAACCCTTAATTTGTTTCCTGCTCATTTTCCTTCTTATTTCTAGATTTTTTAAGAATCAATAATTTACCTCCTAGTTGTTGTTCATGGTGGAGAAGATTGAAGAAACTCTGGTAGTTAGTGATGCAAGAAGGGGTGATGGACTGCCAAGAAAAAAATGCAGCAATGAAAGAGAGAGGGGTTGCTGCTGTGATGTTGCACGTCGAGGGAGAAGGAAGGAGTTTGCCGATAAGGGACGGTGGCTAGTGGAGAGAGAAATAGAGGGGCAGAATGGCGGCATAAGGAAATGCAAGCAAGAGACTGAAATTACAGGAAAAATCCAAAAAGAGGGAGATATGCAAATGTAAAAAGGTAGGAAAAAAGTGGAAGCAAAAAATTGTCATTTTGCTAGTCTTAGGCTGATTTTAACCCTAAATAACCTTTAGTCCCTTTTGAATTTTCTATTTTAAATCATTCCTTTTTAATTTTATGCAATTAGGTCCTCACACCATTTTAAGCCATTTTCACTATTTTATATTCTTATTTAACTTATTTTATTATTTAAGTGCCTCAATATATTGATTAATTTTTATAAATCTCGAATCTGCTAAGTCTAACTATACTTTGCAGGTTAAAATATTTAGGGTGTTACAGTCCCTACCGATTTTCATTATTTTGTGTTTATATTTAAGGATGGTTGGACAAATATATATAATTAGAATTTCTAATAATTTAATATTTGATCGAAATTTTACAAAATAAAAATAAATTACAAAATTTTTCATAATTATTTTAAATGAGATAATAAATTTTATATTATTATTTTACAAATATTTATTTTTATTAATTTTTGTGATGTAATTATATAATAATTGTAACAAATAATTTATTATTATTATTATTATTATTATTAAAAATATAAATTTTCTAAATAAATAACTTTAGGTTTTGGGATAATTGATAAAAAATTATTATCAAATCATAATATAATTTACAAATTTCTATTCCAAAACATAATATCCATTTAATATGTTCTATATTAAAATTACTTAAAATTACATAAGTCATGTGACTGAAATAAAAAAAAACTATTTTTTATTTTATTTGCAACACATTAGCGATTACATAATTCCGTCGCTTATCTTCTTTACTGAAATATAATACTATTAGCGACAGACCAATTTTCGTCGCAAAAAGGGGCGTGATATTTTCGCCAATAATTAGCTACTGTTTATTTGTTTTCGTCATTATTTCACCGCAAAAAATGAAAAATAATCTTTCCACAACGTAATTGGAAAATGATCGCGAAACCATCCCAAATTTGCGACAAAAATCAATTTGTTGCGAATTTATAGTTTTTTTGTAGTGTAAGTTACCTGAAGCAAGTCATAGGTTATGTGTAAGACATATTGAAGCAAATTGGTGTTCATAATAGAGAGGTAGAAAGTTTAAGAAATTGTTGTGGTGGTTTGCTTGGAGCATATATTAGGAGGAGTTTAAAGACAATTTGAAGTAATTGGGAGATTTAAATGAGATAGTAATAAGGACTCAAATAAAGCACCCAACTCAAACATGGTATAGGACTTACTTCATAACATATTTAAAAATTGCTTATGGTTCTAAAGTTCAATACAATTGTGATTACGGATTTGAGGTTATTATAGGAAAGGATAAGTAGACGGTCAATTTAAATACCAAAAGGTGTACATATAAGGCATGTGATGTGTCTAGTATTCCATGTCCTCAGGTTATAAAATTATTTCAAGACCTTAAAAGGACCTAATGAAAGAAATTTCCATGTGGTATCGTAAAGAAACTTTCAAATGTGTATATTTTCACAAATTGCAACCTGTGTGGGGTATGTACTTCTGGAGAATATCTAAAGCCTTGCCAAGGGAACCACCACCTATGAAAAAGCAAGTTGACAAACCTAAAGTTAATAGAGCAAAAGAGAAGCATGAAAGCACATATAAAAAGGGAAAATGGAAAACATCTAAGAAGCATACCATTATTTCTTATAGGAGTTGTGGTTTCAAAGGTCATAATGATAGGAATTGTAACAAGATATATTTATCAACATTTAAATTCAGATTGCTATCATATCTTTATTGATTTATAACTTTTTTTTATGATTAGACGGGGAAGCTCTCATCCAATTAAGAATGGAGGGAGTATAACTAAGTTTGCTTGTCAGTTTAAGAATGAGTATGGGACATTTATCCACTCCAACAAACTTTTCAATAATACAAATAATAGCCAAATGGAGCAGGATTCATTAAACATATGGACCATTGAGAGATGGAAAATGTGCTACTATAGGAGTTAAAACATAGAATCTGGCATCCAAAGAACATATCTTTGCTGAGCCATAGAGATTTCAAGAAGTTGCTATTATGGAAGGTGAAACACAAAATCTATCATATGAATAAAATTTTGAAGGACATATTGTTCCTGAACCATAAAATAGACAAGAAGGATCAAATTGGGGTAGGGAGAGATTTTCAAGTTACGGAGCTTGTAAAGGAGCAGAAAAAGGAAAAACATCAAAGACAAATGCAAAAGATAAAGGAAAAGAAAAAGTTAATGGAAAGAGCCAAATTTCATATGACTTTGAGGTTACTGGACCTAATATTTTATTATTTTATTTTATTACATTTAATTCAATGGTGTTAATGCATCTGTGTACATTAACAACTACATTTATATGGTCATAGTTCCTATATTAATCTATCTTTTTTGTTTTCTTTAAGTCTTTGCATGATGACAATTCAAAAATAAAAAAAAAACCTATTTCTAATGAAAAGAAGGCCCGTTTATAGTTCAAAATGCAATTTAGAAAGCGTACTAGCATAAGAAAGATTGGATTTGTTGGTGACCAAACTGGTGCACCATTGCTAATAGATACTAGCTTCAAATTAATTGGCATGAAATGGAAGGACAAGGAAGTAGTAACTATGTCTACCCTTATAAAAGAGAAAGAAAGTAAAGAAAGGAAGAAACATTATGATGATGGGATTTAAAAAGTGTTTAATGGTAGTTCACTTTTGTTTAGGATCAGATTTAAAAATTTTCTTCAAATATATTTGATACATATATGGCAATTAGGCCTTTTTTTTTGTTAAAATCTCGAATGCCTGACATTTTGATTTTGGACACATATATATGAAAATTATTTTTTTTGTTAAACATCAGTTTGACAGATTGGCCAATATTTGTGATAGCATCCATGTACAAATTTTGTTACTGATGATAGCAAAGTTGTATATATTATTGTTATTAATGACATAATTATATATCATGGCCATTTGGAAATGGTCCTTGCAAGGCATTTACTATTTACTCCCTTTGTGCTATATAATGTCGCATTATGCCATATTATGCACAATTACAACTTAAACAAACATTTATAAACAACTATATTAACAACTACATTTATATGGTCCTATTTCCTATATTAAACTATATTTTTTATTTTCTTTAAGTCTTTGCATGATGACAATTTGTAAATAAAAAAACCTATTCCTATTGAAAAGGAGGCTGGTTTACAGTTCAAAATGCAATTTAGAAAGCCTACTAGCATAAGAAAGATTGGATTTATTGGTGACCAAATTGGTGCACCATTGCTAATAGATACTAGCTTCAAAATAATTGGTATGAAATGAAAGGACAAGAAAGAAGTAACTATGTCTACCCTTATAAAAAAGAAAGAAAGTAAAGAAAGGAAGAAACATTATTATGATGGGGTTTAAAAAGTGTTTAATGGTAGTTCACTTTTGTTTAGGATCAGATTTAAAAATTTTCTTCAAATATATTTGATACATATATGGCAATTAGGCCTTTTTTTTGTTAAAATCTCAAATGCTTGACATTTTGATTTTGGACACATGTATATGAAAATTAGTTTTCTTTTGTTAAACATCATTTTGATAGATTGGCCAATATTTGTGATAGCATCCATGTACAAATTTTGTTACTGATGGTAGCAAAATTGTATATGTTATTGTTATTAATTACATAATTATATATCATGGCCATTTGGAAATGGTCCTTGCAAGGCATTTACTATATGCTCCCTTTGTGCTATATAATGTCGCATTATGCCATATTATGCACAATTACAACTTAAACAAACATTTGTAAACATGACCATAAACAATTCCAACGTTGGCAAAACAAGAGCAAATTAACATGAACATAAATATCATAAACTTTTGCTTTAAAATACATATATTTGTCCATAAACATAAAATGCCATCTATATGAATGTGTAACAAAATAAGGATAAGTGATAACTGATCACTTTTCATTACAAAAACTACAAAAAGTTAGATTAAATTGTGTTTATATCCAAACAAGTTGGCAACAAAAGAAGCAACCAATGCCCATCACTTTCATACTAACTTGGTTATGAGGTTGCCTATGATAATAAGGAATAAAAATCCTACAATTTTCATTAACCATTGCTTTTTATTTTGCATCTTTCACATCTTTTAAGCAATCTCAACACTACTTGTCCTCTATTTATCAAGCCAATTTTGTAGAGTACTTTTTTGAGTTTCAAGCAAGGCATGGTTATGATTCAAATCCCTATTCTCATTTTGTAAGGCTTGCATTGCTAGTTGAAGCTTTAGAATTTTTTTCATCCTCTCACATAAGCTCCTCCTACTCAAAGAATTTGCACTCTCCAACCTATATCAAATTGGAGTAAGACAAGCCATAAACCATGTTTAACTTCCTTGTAACAAATCAAAAAAACTTAACAGCCCTAAACATCAAGAATACTAATAATAAATAAATTACTTAAACAAAAATGCTAATTGTTATTTCTCATAGAAGCCGTAAAATATAAACATCGCTCTCTTTACATGATTATTTCTCAAACTAATACAGAAATTTAAAATTACTAACCATTTGAAATACATTCTACATGGGTTCAACACTGATTTCGAAATCAATCTTATTGTCTTTAATCCATATTGACAAAGTGGTCAATTTTGAGGAACTCAATTACTTTTAGAAGTCTGCGAGCCGTTGCTTCTTTCATCAATTGATATTATGGGTCATTTTCTACTTTAGCCCTAGTAGTTCTACTTCAAATAAAAGAGTAATAATATGGAGAGAGAGAGAGAGAGAGAATTATTGGTTTTTAAGATTTTTATGTTAAAATATAAGTTTTTTTTTAATTATTTCAAGTAGCCACAATAGTATCCATTAGGCAATTTTTTTTTTTGCTAATTAGATGGATGAGTAAGAGAGAGAGGTGACGTGTTGCAATTTGATTTGCTATGTTAAGATCGTTATACATGTTGGCATTCTATATATTTGAGGGGAAAAAAGCACTAAAAAATTAATTTTAAGGGCAAAATAGGTTTAAAAAAGTTAAGGGATAAAATCACCCCATTTTCAATAGTTAAGGGGCAAAATAACACCTAAAACTTTTTATGTTTTACATTTCATTAGTATTACTTTCTTCCATTTGATAGATATATGCACCATTTCACAATTATTAAAAAAGATTCATGCTAAATTGATCAAATTAAGTAGCTTAAGCATCCTTCTGAGAAAAAGTAATTTTTAGCTTGATTAAAATACCTCTAAGCTAGTGAATTGGGTTAGAGGCAACTTTTGTTTTTTCTACTTAATTTTTTTTTTGCCTTTACATAAATTTTTACACTTCTAAATGCTTAGTCCTGCTACTACTAGTTATTATAATTTATTATTTATATTACATGACAAATAATTTAAGTAATAATGGATCTTATTTGTAAACAATAATAGATTAATAATTCAATGCTCTTTTGTTTAGTAAATAATAAATTATACAATCCTAAACAAACAACAATATTTCTTTCACAAGTTTAGTTTATTACAAGCATGCTTAATTCCATTAATTAACAATCCAAAAACACTTCTACTTTTGGCATATCTAGCTATGCATTTAATAATTTATAATATTTATTAAATTCATTTTCAAAAGATAACACTATTATTAAGAACTAATAATATGTTGCAAGCATGATTAAATGCACACGAGCATGTACCTATCTATAGGTATAAAATAATTTTTTTTATTTTTCTTTCATTCAATTGAATGATACATATATATGCTCATTAAATTACACATGCATAGTGTGATAGATTCCAATTATGATATATGTTTTATGGGCATTATCCAATATTTTTCACATTTTATTCATTGGTCTCGCACACATATCCGATCATCAAATCATTGAACAAAAAAAAATTGGTCAAAATTCCAAAAATTAGACCATTAATTTTGTATAGGTCAGCACTCACATTTGGCATCAACTGATAGCAACCAAAAATTATAATTAAAATCTCTTCTAATGTCTTCATTGCTTGGCCATTGCCTTCTTTTTTTCTTCAGTATACTTAAATTTATATTATATATAAGAAAAAGAAGAATAAGAAGAAGAAGAAGAAGAAGAAGAAGAAGAACAAATATCAAACACCTTGAGAGTATATATATAAAAATTTAAGCAATTGATATCTTAAAAATGAAAGCATATTTAAGTAGCTCATAAGCATAAAAGTTATCATATTCATATATGTATTCGGCTCAAAAATTGCAAGTAAAGCCATGAAAGAAACTGATAGCACTATTGCCACCAACTCCACCTAGAGTTTACAAGGTTGATCCAATCATTTTTAGGGAGCTTGTTCAAAAGCTCAATGACCCACCTGACCCAATGCCATAAAGACTCCAACTTCTATCTTCAGATCTCGACAAACAACATGAATTGTTTAGCAGAGATTTAGCAATGAATACACACCCTATTTTCTATTATGTATCAGGAATTTATGTTTGATACAATTGATTCAGAAGGAATATGTTCCGGTTCCCTACAATTGAACTTGCTTCCTCTTTTTTCATCTTAAAACTCTTTCTGCTTAGAGCAAAACACTGCTCTTTAATTACTTATTGTCATTAATTGTTGTCGTCAACTTGATTTTTCTATTTTTGATTAAGAGTGGAGTTGTAAACTATCATTTGTAATATAATAACGCTGATCAATTTGGGTTGTTGGTAGATTTAAAAATTGTTGGTGAAAAATGCTTGTAAAGGAAATAAAATTGCACCATTTCTTTATCCACAACAATTATACAAGTTTAAGTATGAATGTCAAAATGTTTAGGGTTTTAGCTATTATAGCTGTGACTAAGGTTCATTTGCTCAGAAGCTATTGAAAATTTGACATTATAATGAGTTATTTTCATCGCAACATTACTTTATATTGGATATATGCCCTAGAGTTTTAATCCCATTAGGAAAGGGAAATATTAACCTATGTTTAAAAAGTCTGAATCCCATTAGGAAAATTAATGTTTTATCCTAGGTATAAAAGCCTTATTCTTGTGGGATTAGGTTTTAATCTTTTTTCTCCTCCTTGGTTGAATTCTCTTACTAGCACTAAGAGAATTTGCAGCAACCCTTCTTTCACCAAAATATTTGTTTTTCTACCTCTTCTTTGGTGTGCATTATGCATTGGAGGTATTTGCCATTGAAAATTGTGATTTTTGACAACCCAGTGAGGTGTAATTAACTGTTCAATAACCATCAAAAGTGAATTACAACTTCACTTAGTTAGGTTTAATGTAATTTCATGGCAAGATCCTTTTTAAAATATGGTTAAAAATTGTATTCTTTTGCTGTATATGTGATGCATGTAACCACAAAAACCAATATGGTAGCAAAGCCTGGTTTTGCCACAAAATTACATAATTTATTTATTTCGCAGATAATCTTTCTATTTTTGCTATGATTTTTCATGATTTTTTTCAATTATGATTTTGATGATTCATGAATGTTAGATTATGAGATAATTTATTTGTGTAATTGTGTGATTAAAATAAAAGAATGGGGAAAATCGATTTCTTATGCCAAGAAAAATTCTCTGTTCAGAAACTAGAAGAACAACTATTTAGGTGTTGTTCTAATTTGACTCCTATTTTGATCCATGTAAAAATTATTTTGATAATAATTCATGCTTTTAATATGTGATATTAAGCTTTTTAATCTTAAAAATATTATATAAATGATATATTAAAGTGTTTTTAATTAATTTGATTAATTAAAATGGATCATAAATTAATTGGATAGAAATTAGTTAAATAAAATCGATTAATAAGCTTAATTGAGTTTACGGGCTTAGTTTAAGTTAACAAATGACTTGGTGGGATAAAGGAACTAATTTAAATTAATAATAAAAACCCTAATTAAGTTTATTAATAGGTTTTAGTAGCTAGAGTGGGCTTGGTGCACATTTGTCCTACTCCCAAAGCCTAAATGGCCCAAATGTACAAAACTAGTAACACTATATTAGGGTTTATGGTGTGGATTTCCTCCCACTATAACTTTAAGTCCAAATTGATTTTTAAATATTTTAATGTGATTAATTAATTAAATAATCAATTTAATTATCAATGTGATTGATAATTAATACAAGAACACATGCATGCAAAAAGGTTTTCTAAAATGGATAGTTTCCAAAATGAAAAGAGTTTCCTAATTTGGATAGTTTTCTAATTTAATCACACTAAAAATAATATTTCATAACATATTTCTAGAGTTGAAACAAGAAAGATATGTCATTTGGTGGCTTTGATTTTACCCATTAGAATCGCATATATGGGTATACATTTGGCATGATGGATGGTTATAGACTAAGCCTAATGTGATTGAGCATATGCATTTCGGCCTATGAGAACTTTCATATCCCGGCCTACTTCTTTTATTTTGTATTTTTGCAATTGTAATATGTAATTAGATTGCATAGGTTAGAATAGTAAAAGAAGACCACAAGCAAGGAGCAAGATGGATCGGATGAAGATTTATAGAGAAGAAGATATTGTATTATTTTTTTTCTTTGTATATCATACATACTACCTAGTTTGACCTTTTGATCTCCCTTTTGGCTCGGGGACATCAATGTAAAAATTCAATAACTATACTATATTTGTATGCTTTATATTTATGTGCTAGATATAGGATGTATGCCAATGTATGCCAACCATGTATGATAAGACTAAATTAATGAAATCCCTTAAATAAACACTAAGATAAAAAAAGCCTTCCATTAATTGAATGAGAACCAAAGTTCTTTATAGTGTGGGTTATTGACCAAAGTTGAGCCCACATTATATTGAATATGTTTAAGTCTAATTAATGGGCCATCTTAGCTAACCCATTAGCTTGTTGACCAAAGTCATGGCTAATGAACCTAGAGGCAAGATTAAGTAGTGCATATATGATCTGCATGCATCAAAAGTTGATAACCAACTGATCCAATAAATGTATATTGATATAATTGGTATAAAGATACCTACCTTTCAAGGATGTAGAATTTAATTTCTTGACCAATGTCAAGGTTAAATTTCATATCAAGAATTAAATATTAGCCTAGTAGAAAAATCATCGAGTTTTCTTGGATCATATATTGAGGGATATTGATTCACAATAAAATAATGGGAGTAAAATGGATTAATAAAAGACCTAATTAATACATACATATACATGAACATAATCTAATATTTTTTACTTCTTCACATCTAGGATTATGTCATGAGCACTCTACAAATTAACCTATATTCAATATTAGACAAGAAGTTAGATGACACCAATTGCACTTATTAAATTCAACATGTGAGAATTGTTCTCAAAGCTGAGAAAATCTAATATGTCTTGGATCACAATCAACCAACACTACCATTTGAAGATGCCACTAATGACATCAAGTATATCTATAAGAAATACATAGATGATAATGAGGCAACAATTGTGATCATGCTTAGTGCTATGTGTACAAAGCTTCAGATTTAACATGAAAAGATGGATGCTAGGACCATGATTTTGCACTCAAAGGATTTATATGCTTTTCAAGCTAGAAGTAAGCAATATCATATTGATACAACTCTTTTTAAGTACAAAATGATAGAGGGAACTTTAATTGCTGCTCATATATTAAAGATGTACTAGTTTATTGAGCATTTAGGTAGGTTAGACTATGTTATGAATAATGATTTATACATAGATTTGATCTTGTACTCATTGGCTTCTAGTTTTGCATCATTTGTGCTTAACTACAACATGAAAAAGATTTAACACTACAAGAAAATCAGCAAATAGCAACGAAAATTAGCAACCGAATTTGTTGAATTTCTGTTGCTAATAAAAATTAGCAACGGAAAATAGCAACGAAAAATTCGGTTGCAAATTTGGCGGTTGGTATTTTTAGCAACGGAATTATTTTCCGTTGCTATTTTTACCAACGGAATTAGAATTTTCGTTGCTATTTTCACCAACGAAATTAGATTTTTCGTTGCTATTTTTACCAACGAAATTAGAATTTTCGTTGCTATATTTAGCAACCGAAATCAGTTTCCGTTGCTATTTCTAGCAACCGAATTGAAGTTTCGGTTGCTAAATTTAGCGAAAATTATAAAAAAAAATTGCGATGGAATTTTAGTCGCTATTCCGTCACTAAATTATTGTTGATTTTGATGAGAGATTGAAGGGACTCTTTATGCCTTGCAAATTCCATTTAGCAACACTCAACCAAATCAAATGACAGAAGCCCCTAAAAACAAAAACTTAAATTGTAATGGAGATGTATTCAGTAGGCATACAAAGACTACTAAAAATTTCAGAATCTTCATTATCTTGCTTTCACCATTAAAAAAAATGTCAAACATGAAAATAATCCTTACCCCTTCTTCCATGAACAGACAATTTCCTTCAACTGTGACCACTTTGTGCCTGCATATTGAAAGAAAATAAGTTCTATGTCAAATCACAGGCTAAATCTTTAACCTTTATTGTGTGCATTTTTTGATATAATTGCAATTAGAATGAGAATGAGACTTCCCCTCTGTTGCAATACGTTCCAAGAGTGCAAACAGTGTTCAATGTATTAGTGACATCATTAACATCTCAATTCAATTGCTTAACTAAGCCCATGTATGTGGCTTGTAAGGTCACTTCTTTTTTCCTTTGTAGCTTTTTTCAGGCACCCCCATTCCATTATGTGAGTGCTTATCATTTATCACAATCTATTAAAACAAGGATTTATGAATGTGAGATTTCAATTACTTACTGAAGGCTCAAAAAGATATCATCTTGAACAGGGTCTCCAACACTATGATCAAAGGATAGAGCATAAACTGAACCCTTAATTTGTTCAATATTAGAAACTAAAACCAGCAATTTGCAACTAGCAACGAACTGAAATACAAGTAAATGTTGCCAACCAGCACATTCTACAGACTGTTCAAAAACAAATATTTTCAAGTCAAAAAAGATCACTTAGTAGGTTTATAAGAGTAATTCCCGCTCACCTCATTCCTCAGTTTGTTTAGACATTCAAGTAGTAGAGCTGGAGCAAACGTCCAGGGACCTGAATTTCCAATAGAAGATCAATGATTAAACTAGTATTAATAGCTTTATATGGAAATATTTTAGTACTTGATGCTTACTTCACCTTCTAGCATGGGCTTCTTCTGGATTCTAAAATAAAGAACATAAATTAGCACTGTAAAACACCAAAAAATTCAAACAACCAAACATAAAACGTTGAACATATTCTAAACTGATCCTAAATATTTTTTAAATCTTTCACGAGTTAGGCATGTAATTGTCAACATCGAAAAATTAAGGGCAAGTAAAATATTCAAACGGTATTAAATTTATTCAATTTAAGCTAATTGAAATATGCAAAAAGACAATCAAGGAATTAAATTATATAAAATAAAATTTTAAATGAGTTTAAATGTATTTTTTTATGCATTAATGTTATATTTCTCAATTTGGCCAGCTAGCATTCCACATTTTAATTTACTCCAAAAGTCATACTCGCTTGTTGTGGTCTACCTTTTTTTTCGTTATTATTATAATAATTGTTGTTATGAATATATTATATTTTCTGGTGCTCGCTATAAAGTTCAAGCAAAATAATATTTAATTCCCACATAATATTTTATATTAAATATCAAATAGATAAGTGTGCATGTGGTTGGCATGGGGAAAAAGACAAATGCCTTATAATCATAAAATATTATATTCATATAATTTAGACTCTGATATATATATTGTCCTTACCTTTTAGTTTAATAAATATCTCTTAGGTTAACATAAGCAATCATCTGTACAGTACACCTTAACATAAGCATAACATTCAAAATATAGTTCTTTTTTTTTTCCAGGCAGAGTTAGGAGTGTCAGAACAGCAGAAGACATATTAACAAACAAAGCATAACATATAACATATAACAAAAGGAAGCATGATAAGTTGGCCTGAACAAACATCTCACGGAAGAAGGAGGATACGAATCAACATGCAATTATAATTTGTACAAAAAATTGATTATCATATGCAGCTTCTCTAACCTACAATTAGTTGAGGAACCAACTAATAATTTCCCAGCACTGTAGAAAATCTATTTCATAGTGAACATTTATCTGGAATGAATACTGTAAATTAGATGCAACCAAGAATATTCATTTTTCCATATAGTGAACCCCTAAACAATGTATATCTGGGAAAACAATATAATGTTTCTATTAACCAAGTCAGAAGTGCTAAACGTTAATGACTCCTAATGTATCCGAATGCGTTCATTGGTACATGCAAACAGGAAAATGTTGTCCAGCAAGCAAATTTATCACATCTTAAAAAGAAAAGCTTGACACTGTGCATACCATGACAAAGGCATTCGAAGCTGCAGTTAGATTTATCCCAACACCTCCACCCTTCAATGACATCAACAGTACCTGATTGCACAACAACCACTCAAATGATTAAATTCATGCTTCCCACTAAAATATTACAACCAAATCTCTATCAAAACAGGGAAAACATAGATCACTGCCTAAAATGTTATCATCTTCTGAGAACTATTTTATCACTCTTTCGCGCTGCTGCTGGTTTAGAGTCCCATCCAGACGAACAAATGGAATGCCATTCCTAGCCAGCATGTGAATTATGTTAATCAGCTAAAACGGGGTGCCCAATGCAGATTAGAAATTCATGAAAGTGCAGATATCCAGGACAGAACAATAAAAACCCACACAAAAGACATGATATCTGAGTTTCAATATTTACAATACTTTAGCCCCAAATAAATCTTTATACTGGCAAAACCAACTTGAAATAATCAATATTTGTGCATTCATAGGGAAAAAATAAACTTGAAGAGTTAAAGAGCATTAAAGCCTAGCAAATAATTTGCTATATAAGCTCTAAAGCAGAACCAACGCCAGGAACATCTACAAGTTCATATTAGCCTACTTTCTAGAGCATCAACGTTGAGTTTACATTTGAAATGTATCTTTGAAATGCTTACAAAACCAAGCACATCACTTCAACATTGCAGCAGCTCAGAATCCATACCTAGACTCGCCGGACCGGTCGCCGGAGCTTCGTCGGAGACTCACCGGGAAGTGCATCGAAGCTGTCCACTTGAAGATCCGAGCCCGAGGATACCACGATGGGTGGTCACGCGTCCAACGGCCACCGAAGTTGATCGGGATCTAACAAAAATCGTCGGCAATCTCTCTCTCCGATCTACTTGTTGCCGATGAGAAAGGAGAAGTGACAGACACCGGAGGCATTGTCTCAACCTCGGGATCCCACCGGTGCCATCAGTCTCCTCGATCGCCGTCGAGGTCATCGAAAAGAAGGGGGAGGAAGATAGGTGGTGATGGGGGAACCGAAAGGAATCAAGCCACCGAAGGAAGACGACACCAGAAAAAAGTGACCGAAGGACAGTGGCGGTGGCGATCAGAGTCTCCTCGCCGACGTCGCATATGGCGGTGGCTGGACGGCGGTGCCAGCACCTCCCTTCCTCTTCCCGTTCCCGATCAGCTCTCACGTTCTCCTCTCTCCTCTTTTTTTTTTCTTTTCTAACCACACACACATCTTTTCTTCTTTTTGTTATATATATATATATATATATATATATATATATATAATTCTTAAAATCTCTATCATTATTATTTAGATATCTATTATTATTATTATTATTATTATTATTATTATTATTATTATTATTATTATTATTATTATTATTATTATTATTATTATTATTATTATTAAAGTAGCATACCATATCATCTCACTTTATATGCCTAAAATTTAGAGGTAATTACCCCATATACAACCTTTATAGAAAACTTTTCACCCATACAACTTTTAAAATTTTATATTATTAAAAATTCACCTTTTATAATAAGACAAAATAAGAAAAGCCAAAGAAAAGTTTCAGACTAGTTCAAAATGGAAAAATCTTTACTAACTAATTTAAACAAAGAATTATATAGAGTTACTAATTAATTTAAGCAATTAGAAAAAATAGATAATACTAACATGACAAATAGAAAATTAATACAAGAAATTAAAATACAATTAAATCCAAATGCAGAGAAAATAAAAAATTTTGAAAACTTAGATTTAGATGGCGAGAGAGAGAGGAGTGACAAGGAGAAGACACAGGCGGAAGAGAATGATAAATTTATAGCTAGGGTAAATTATAAAGTAGCAACCAAAATAGCAACGGAATTTCATTTCCGTTGCTAAATTTTGTTACAAAATTTTTTCCATCTTTTGGAACAAAATTTAGCAACGGAAATGAAATTTCGTTGCTATTTTAGCAACCGAAAATAAATTCGGTTGCTATTTAGCAACGGAATTCTATTCATAGCAACCGAAAAAATTCCGTTGCTATTTAGCAACCGAATTATCTTCCGTTGCTAAAATAGCAACGAAAAATAAATTAGCAATGGAAACTAAATTTCGTTGCTAAATTAGCAACAGAAAAAATTTCGTTGCTATTTTTCGTTTCAATTTTTTTCCGCCATCTATTGGCGCCTTAATTAGCAACGGAATGTGATTCCGTTGCTAATTTTCGTCGCTGAATTTTGGTGCCAAAAATTTCCTCCACTTTTAGCGATGGAAGATAACCAAAAATTTTTCCGTTGCTAAATATATAAAATTTAACCAATTTTAGCAACGAAATTGGATTTTCGTTGCTAATTTAGCAACGGAATCATTTCCGTTGCTATTTTTTCGTTGCTATTTTCAGATTTTCTTGTAGTGTAAGCTACTGTACTTGACCTTATCAATATGCTTAAGACAGTTGAGGGATAATTTAAGAATGATCCAAAATCTATCATGGTTGTCACTTCTGCTAAAAAGGGCATAAAGCAAAAGAAAAAGGCAATCAAGAAAGAGAAAAATCCTAAAGGGACTTACTTCCACTGTGGAAAGAATGGCTACTGAAAGTGAAACTGCAAGGTCCATTTAGATTCTCTCGAGGAGAAGTAGTCTAAAGCTTCAAATCTAGGTATTTTTATGATTGAAAGTAATACTTATTCTATTACTTCTAGGCAATCTTGGGTATTAGATACCGTGACACACATCGAACACCGTAAGCATTTGGTTTGCTTTCAAAAATTCACTTTTAGGGCTTAAGACCGGATTAAGGTATAACTCGTGAATGCTAATCACTTCACAATAAATGAATTTTATTCCCATCTATTATTGGCAATCAATCTATGAGGGCATCTGCTGGGCACTACAAGGCAGGTATTATAGAATCACCATCCAATAAAGTATTAGGAAAATGAGTTCTCACCTTATGAAGCCAAAACCAGAGATAGTTCAGACTTCACTCCTATTTACATACTTGGTTGATGTTTATATAAATAACCGTTTGTAGTTAATTATTCTAACCCCCTTCTTATGCATTACAAGGTAAAGAATTAAATAGCACATTACATACATGTAGAAAGCAATAAATCATATACACAAAAATATTAAATAAATCATACATAAATCGTGGATTTGTATGATCTCATTTTAATAAGGACATTGGCCATCACATGCATATCTATAAAAAAAGGTTGAATCTTGAGTGTATTTTGGATAAAAATAAAGGCACTGCGCCCACGAGGCTATTGAAAGTAAGAAATCGTGTTTAATTAATGTCAAGGTAAAAAAAATCCTTACGTATTTTAAAAAAAAAGATTATTAATTTACATATTACTTTATGGGTAAAAATCAGGACATTTGTCCCTTTTTATTATGAGAAAATCCCACTCAAGTTAGTATAAAATCATTTAATTAGTTTTTCAATTAGTCGTGCAGGAAAATAATTTATTATGCTATTTACAATAAAAGAATAAGAGAACAATAATGCTAAAAAACATAAATTGGGCTATCGATTAATTTGGGAACATTGGTTCCTCTATATATATTTATAAAAACTTTTTTTATTGTGTAATTTTTGGAATTAAAAGGGTGGACATTGGTCCATTTTATATGAAAAGTCTAATTATTTAATTAAAAAACATTTAATGTGATTTTTCTTATCTTATCATGCCAAAAATGCCCTTTTTACTAACTATTACAAATTATTATGCAAAAATAAATAAATGAACAAATGAAACTAAAAAATAATTTCGAACCGGATAAGTTGCTTGTCAACTCCCAAACTCCTCCATACAAGAGTTATAATGCATTTTATCCAAAAAAGAATAAATAAAAATTAGTCAAGCAACAAACTCAAATTTTAAGGGAAGAAAATTAAACAAAATGGCAAAAATTAGGCAAAGAAGGAAAGAACAAAGATAGAAAAAAAAAAGAAAAGAACAAAGCACATAAAAAACCATAAAAAGGCCAAGGAGTGAGTCACGGCCTCACTCAAAAGGCAAGTCATGGCCTTGAGTAGGGTGAGTCACGGACCGTTCCAAGGAGAGTCACGGTGAGTTAAAAGTGAGTCACGGCCTAGGGTTGTGACTCGCTTACAACTCAAGGCCATGAGTCACCTCTAGAATGCTAGTGGCTACTGGACCAATGCCATAACCATTTTCAAAACTCCTAAAATGCATGAAAAGGCTTTAAACTTCCTAAAATTAACTCTAATGCTCAAAACAAGTAATAAGACCACAAAAGAACATTATTTGCACAAAACACGATGTGAGAGAAACATGCTTTAAATAGAGAAAGTAAAGGGTAACAAGCATCAAACTCACTTAAATTCACACATAAACAAAACATTTATGCATAAAACACTTCAAAAACATTATTTACACAAGAATATCAAGAAGAACACATTATACATAGAGAAAAGATAAAAAAATAGAGCATGAAGAATATACAAAAAAGCTCAAAATTAAAATTCACAAAAATAAAAGTCCTAGATCTACACAAGAGCTATAAGTTTGCCTCTTACATTATTTTCAGTAAAGCTACTTTAACAATCCAGTGAGAACACCTCTATCTCTTTTTCCTGTTTTTTCGTTTCTCAAAAACTAGATGAAAAACCAAAAAGTGTTCTTCCTCTTTCTCTCTCTAGATTCTTTGGTGTGTTTTTAAAAAATTTGTTATTATTCATTAAAGGAAATTATTACCCTTAAATGCCTTGGATTAGGATTACAAAAGGTAGAATATTTTTTATCTTAAAAATAATCTCCTATTTCGCAGAGAAAATCTATAATTTTGGATGGAAAAAACCCAGTCATGACCTTGACTAGTGAGTCACAGCCTTGACTCAAATGTGGGCCCCTCAAAAAAGACCAAAAATTTATTTTTACTAGAAAAAAGGTGAGCCACGGGCTGGGGCCATGACTCGCTAGTGAGTTATGGCCTTGAGTCAAACCCAATGACTCAAATCATGGTCCAAAAGAAGGGAGAGTGAGTCACCTTTTCAGGCCATAACTCAAAAGTGAGTCACAATCTTAAGTCTTGAGTCAAGGCCATAACTCATTTTTTAGTCAATCTAAGGCCTACAAATGTGCTCATTCCACCCATTCTAGCAAGAGAAACACATGCATGCTAGTAAAGCACTATTTTTTACTCTCAAAACTTGCAATAAAATATTTTTAAAAAACCCAGTGCTGAAAAACAATAGAGTGCCACTGCTTTTGGTTGTTTTTGAAATACCATTATCCTTATTAGATAACTCTGATAGAGCCTGAATCAGGCCTGGTGTCTACAAATACCAAAAGTGGATCTCATTTATGTAATGATCTACAGAGACTTAGAAGCAATAAAAGAGTCAGAAAGGCAGAGATATGTCTACATTAAGTTACAGGATAGAATATTCCTGCACAAGTTATGGGAACTTATCACTTCCCTTTTCTGAGTGGATTAATGCTGGCGGTTAAAAAATGTTATTATATTCCAATTTTATCTAAGAGTATTATTTATTTCAGTTGTTTGATGAATGATTATGACATTTCTTTAAATAAGGACAAAAGTTGTTTCATTTTTAAGAGCAATATATTTTATGTCAATGCAATTGTTGAGAATGGTATATTTGTTCTTGATTTAACTAAAGAAGTGCATAATATAAATACCAAGAGAATAAAACAATACAATATTAAAGCCTCCTGCTTATGGCATTATTGGTTAAGCCATATAAATAAGAAATATACGACTAAATTATATAAGTCCGATGATTTGGGATCATTTGATTTTAAATCATTAGATATATGTAAATCTTGCTTATTAGGCAAAGTGACAAAAGTACCCTATACTAGTAAAGGAGTAAGAGCTAGTGAGACATTGGAACTAATACATTCAGATGTATATGACCTAATGACTACACATACTAAAAGAGGTTATTCCTACTTCATAACCTTCATAAATGATTACTCTAGATATGGATACATCTGTCTAATGAAGAATAAATCTAAAGCTTTTGAAAACTTTAAAGAATCTTAAAATGAAATAGAGAAACAACTTGGTAAATATGTTAAGACACTGAGAGCTGATCGAGGTAGTAAATACTTAATCCAAGAGACTTAAGATTATCTTAGAGATAATAGGATCTTATCTTAATAGACTCCACCATATACACCAGAACATAATGGTTTATCTGAAAGGAGTAATTAAATATTATTGGATATGGTTTGATCCATGATGAGCCTAGTAGACTTACCCAAATCTTTTTGGGGATATGCAATGGAAACTATTGTTTATGTATTAAATAGAGTTCCTAGTAAATGGATTGATGTTACTCCATATAAGATGTGGAATAATAAGAAACCCACACTTTCACATATAAAAGTATGGGGTTATCCTACTTATGTAAAGAGGATAATGTCAAACAAGTTAGATGCTAAATCTGATAAATGCTTGTTTGTGGGATATCCAAAAGAAATAATTGGAAATTACTTTTATCATCCCTTGAAATAATAGGTGTTTGTTTGAAAGCATGCTATCTTCTTAGAAGGAGAATTCTTTCTAAGAGAGGACAATGGGAGTAGAATTAAACTTAGTGAAGTTCAAAACCCAAATATTAAAGCAAAACAACCGATTGAACTCGAGACTGAATCTCATAATAATGAGATTATAGTTGAACCTAAATATACATAAATTTTTAGAAGATATACTAGGATACGTTCTATCCATTTGAAATATCATTAATTTCTCATGGACTCAGATAAATTGTAACTAGAGTAGAGGACAATAAGCCTATAAGTTATCAAGAAGTTTTGAATAGTTCAAAATATGAATTGTGGCTTAAGGCTATGCAGTCCAAAATGGACTTTATATATGAGAACAAAGTATAGGCTTTAACTCAACCATCTGAAGGGATAAACCCATTGGGTGAAAATGGGTCTTCAAGAAGAAGACTGACATGAAATGTAATGTAGTTACTTACAAATCTCACTTGATAGCTAAAGGTTATCGTTAAAAAGAAGGAATTTACTTTGATGAAACCTTTTCTCCAGTAGCAATGCTTAAGTCCATCAGAATACTTTTAGCCATTACTGCTCATTATGATTATGAGATTTGGTAAATGGATGTGAGGACAACTTTCCTAAATGAAAATCTAACTTGAGATGTGTATATAACACAACCAAAAAGGTTCACGTCTGGAGATGTTAAAAAGGTATGCAAGCTTTAAAGATCTATATATGGATTGAAGCAAGCATCTAGGAGCTGAAACATTTGATTCAATGAGACAATCAAAGAGTTTGGTTTATCATATAATGAGGATGAACCTTGTGTATATACAAAGGTCAGTGGGATTGCTATTATTTTCCTAGTTCTATATGTTGATAATATATTGATCAAAGGAAATGACATTTCCATCCTTTAGTCAGTCAAGTTATGGTTATCCAAATAATTCTTTATAAAAGACTTTATAGAAGCATTTTATATCCTGGGAATTAAGATCTATAGAGATAGATCCAATAGGTTGCTAAGTCTTTCATAGTTTACATACATAGATAAAATATTGAAAAGGTTTAATATAGATAGATAAAATATTAAAGAGGTTCAATATAGATCTCTCTAAAAAAAAGGTTTATAGCCATGGTATATGGAAAACACCTTTTTTATGTGTCCTAAGACACAAGAGGACAGAGAGAACATAAACAATAAACCATATGCATCTGCAATTGGTTCTATCATATATGCAATGTTATGTATATGTCCAAATGTAGTATTTGCTTTAAGTGTCACAAGTAGATTCCAATCCAATTATGGAGAGGAACACTGGACTGTAGTCAAGAATATCCTCAAGCACTTAAGAAAACTAAAGATATATTCTTTGTATATGGAGAGGGTATATAGATGCTAGCTTTTAGTTAGATAAGTATGACAGTAAATCACAATAAGGTTTTATATTCATACTAGGAGGAGTAGTTAGTTGAAAGAGTTCTAAATAAGAAACGACTGCTGATTCAACTATAGAAGTTAGGTATATTGCTACTTTAGAGGTGGCTAAGGAAACAATATGGCTCAAGAAGTTCATTACTGAACTAGGAGTAGTCCCTACATTTTTTTATCCGATACCTCTATATTGTGACAACAATAGAGCCATTGTGCAAGTGAAGGAACCACGATCTTATTAGTGGCCTAAGCTTGTTCTCAGATGCTATCATCTCATTCAAGAGATCATAGCTAGAAATGATGTGAAGATAGAAAGAGTCCCCATAGATAACAATGTGGCACATCCTCTAATTAAGGCATTATCCCAGAACAAGTTCAATCACCATATACATAATATAGGTTTAAGAAACATGAGTGATTGGCTATAATGCAAATGGGAGATTGTTAGATGTATGCCTTAAAGCCTATGTAGGTTAAGGATTTTTATGTATTGAACTCATTTATTATTAATAAGAAGGAATTATTCATTTTTTTCATTTTTTTCTTATTAATATTTTAATTTAATGAATGAAGTACTCGATATTATAAGTACAGTGCAAAGACAATTATGAAAGAGTTCATAAAGTGAGATATCTATTGCATGCAAATGTGGTAATGCCTAAATATCCCTAGTTATAGAATTAACAAGATAGGACATTAACCAATTGTGGTTGGTGTGAGTGATAAGGCACTCTCATCCCTTAAGTGAGGTCAGGGGTTCGATCCCCCTCACGTATGGAGCAACACATTGGCCAGCACACTACCCCTTAATTGGGCCGACACGGTGCGAACGAGGATTAGTCTGGATGTGGTACGGGCTTAAAGGTGCCTTCCACAGTTGGAGCCCATCCAGGATACCCCGTGCATTTCGCAAAAAAAAAAAAACAAGATAGGACATTATTAATATGGACAAAATAACACATATTAAGCTTTTTGAAATGTTCAAGCAGTGGTTTTCATAGCTGTGATTATAGAGATGATCAAAGCTAACATGTGATGTTTGTTACAAGAATAAATACATTGGAGACCTATCAAGAGAATCCTCACATGGATATTAAGTTTATATCCAATGTATTCCTAGGTTAAGGCCTATAACAGATCCTTGATCTAGGCCTAGTCTAGCCTCTCCTATATACGATCCAATCGGACTAGGGAAGCATAGCAAAGACACAACCATCATGTCACTTGACTGGATTAGCCAGCCTGACAGAACCTCTCCCTGTTATGTTATCTAACAAGAGCTGCCTATCCATCACAATTGGTACGCCTACTCTTTCAGACTATCTAAAGGCATTCAAGTACCTCGATATCTGATGCCAAAACCTATTATAAATAGTCACAACTCAAAGGGTTTGAGTATTACCATCTTTATATTTTCTCTCTTTAAAAGTCTTACTAACATAGACATCAGAGTGCTTATTCAGATCCAATCGGGCACTTTCCTTCTTTCTTATAGGTCTTATTTGCTACACTACAAGAAAATTCTCAAACACCGACAGAAAATTTTTCGTAGGCAATTACCGACGGAAAAATGTTTTTCGTAGGGAAAAATGTCTGAAAATATATATTTTGCGACGGAATAATAAATTCATCGTAAATAATGGAGGGAAATTTGCCGCCCAAGTTTACCGACGAAAATTAGCGACAAATTTGTAAAAATCCGTCGTAAATTTGGCGCCAATAATTCGCAGCTAAAATTGCACACGAAATTTACCGATGGAATTCTTTTTCATAGGTAAATTACCGATGGAACCGTATTTCCGTAGGGAAATTACCTACGAAAGGGAAATTACCGACGAAATATTTTTTCGTCGATAATTTCCCTACGGAACAATAATACCGTAGGTAAATTACCTACGGAATAATTTTTCATCGGTATTTTACCTATGGAAACATGATTCCGTAGGGAATTTCCCTATAAAAATATGGTTTCGTAGGTAAATTCCCTATGAAAATACAATCCGTAGGGAATTTCCCTACGAAAATATGGTTTCGTAGGTAAATTCCCTACGAAAATACAATTCGTAGGGAAATTGAAAACCCATTTTTATTCTTTATCTTTAATTTAAAACCATGAAATTATAAATTTTATTTTAAGTCACTTAATTAATTAAATTATAAGTTAATCTAAACTAAATTCATGTAAATTTTTATTTAGTAACTATATTAATAATAATTTTTTATCTAAATAATTTAACATATAAATATATAATTATTATGAAATTTTCTTTTTTTTTTCCTAGAAATAATTACATAATAATAATATTATTATTATTAATTAAAGTGACTAATTAATTATGTTAATTAAAGTGACTAATTAATTATGTTAATTAAAGTGACTAATTAATTATGTTAACAAAACGCTTATGTGGCTATAGCCAAATCTTGGCCACAAAAAGCAGAATTCTTTTAATGTTTAGCCATGATAAATATACGGGTAAAGAAGTAAGCAAAAGTATAGTTCTTTATAAGGTGAAGCCAAAAAGTGTAGTTAAATTATGTCAGTTTTATCAATATTTAAATTATAATAATATTTTATTAATTATAAATTTTTAATTACTTACATAAAATTAATTTTATATCTCAAAACAGAAAATTAACCATAGTCATACTGTTTTCTTTCTTCCTTGGCACTGGCAGTAGTTTCATTGGTTTAAGAAGAAAATACAAAATAATTTTAATTAGAATCTCGCCTTACGAAAAATAATTATTATAAAATTATTATTATTTATAAAATTAATTTTATGTAAGTAATTAAAATTTTATATTTGATAAAATTAACGTAATTTAACTATACTTTTTGGCCTCACCTTACAAAAAAACTATACTTTTGCTTTTATTTGCTTCTTGACCCATATTTTGATCTATTCAATATAGTTTAATTACTAATAACAAGGAATTAAAATAAATTAATAGATAATAATGCTAATAATAATAATAATAGTAAAGAAGAGAAAAAAATAATAAAGGTGAAGTCCCTGGAAATTTCGGGACAGTTGTGTGGCCACTAAATTAAGAAAAAGGAAAGGAATAGAAAAAGAGAACAGTGGAAAGAAATGATAAGGAAGGAAATAGAAAAAAAGGAAACAAAAACGAAAAAAAGGAGCAGGGGGTGGAGCCTCCTATCTGATCCAGGCTGTCGGAGATTTCTTCCTCCGTCGATCACTCTTATCGCCGACCACTGTTGGCTCGCCCATCCATCTACGAACGCTAGTGCTCTTCTCCTTTTGTCGTTCTTCCCTCCCTTCACCGCAACTTTCTCCCTTCATTCCGGCGAGCCAAGGTGGCAGATGGCGACACCACAACCACATGGCGACTCCTGGCAACAAGGTGAGCTTCCCGGCACCGTCCATTTCCCCCACTCGTCGGTAATGGCTAGATCGGATAAAGGGGGTTGCCAACGGTTTTTGTGAGATCCCAATCAAAATGGACGGCGAAGAAGCGCGTGAATGCCATCGGACAACTATTGGTGGCTCCGGCTACGAGTGGACAGCGGCGGTGTGCCTCCGGCGTGGTTTCGACGAACCTCCGATGATTTTTCGATGAGCCAAATGGTTAACAAAATGTAGAAAATCGAAAGAAATAGGTATGTGATTACCAATTTTACCTTCTCTTATATGTTTTTTTATAAATTGAGTTAGCTACAGCAGTTTAGATTGAAAGCAAATAAATATTTGGTGTTATTATTTAAAATTCTCTATTCTGATAATCAAGGAAATTTTAAATTAAGTATATACATTTAACGATCAGTTAAACTTGAGAACTTAATTATGGAATTAAAGTTGTATTTATTGTGTTCATAATTAGATTAGCTAAGGGAATGACAAACGAAAAAGAAAAGAACAAAATAATTAAGTTGCATTTTAGGCAAATAAATGTTAATTTCAAAAAAATTCTGCATTATGTTAAAGGTAGAAGGCCTCATATGCTTAAGAAATGCACCGAATAATAATAATACATTATTAGTAAAATAAGATACCATTTGAGATGCTAAAAATGGTTTTTACTGCGAGATGTGAAATTTAATTAGCTCATTGGCATCTTACAATTCATAAATGTCATTATTGGAATGTTAATAACTATATCTTTATTACTATTTCTATTTTTCTGTTCGGGTTCTTAATTTTGATCAATTTACCATGATAACTATCTCTGCTAAAATACTAGATAAATTTAATTTCTATTTTCCCATATTTTTTCTTGTCTCCTAGTATTTGAACTTTCTCCTCTTTCATTTCTAAGTCTCTTTTATAATTTATGCTTGGTGATATTTCTACATTTTCAAAATCTTATCCTTCCATTGGTTCATTTTTAATTGCCGTTAGATTTATTAGATAAAGGAAGCAGATACATAACATATTTATTAAATAATTATCAGAAAATTGTAATCTTTTTAGTAACGGAATAGTGACGGCAAAATCCGTCACAATTTTTTTTACCATATGGCAACTTTACCGACCGAAATTTATGGACCGTCGGTAAATTTACCTATGGAACATATTATACCGTCAATAAATTTGCCTACGGATTTGTTATTTTTTTAGGAAAATTTAGCGACAGAAAGTATAGTTCCGTCGGTATTTTTAACGATGGATCTTGATTCCATCGGTAAATATGGCAAATGCCGATAGTTTTTGGTCTGCATCTCCCAACGAAATTACCGACGGACTTTAATTTCAGTCGATAAATTTACCGATGGAAATTTTTCTTCGGTAAAAGTACCTACAACCGGATCTCCAATGCCATTTTTCGTCGCTAAATTCCGTCGACAATTTCATTTCCCTACGAAAATTCACTCAATTCCGTCGGTAATTTCCGTCGGTAAAATGAATTTTTCTTGTAGTGCTACCTGATCCGATTGAATCATTGCTCCCACATTTATGCTTTTTTCTCTCTTTAGATGATTTAAGAAATATCATTTGGTGCTTTCATTGAAATTCATGGGAGATTCAACGAGATGTTCCAGACATTTGATACCTAAAACTGGTGATCACTTTTGATGATGATTGCAGAAGACCCAAGTCTACTACTAATACTACAAGAAAATTGTAAAATAGCAACGAAAAATTAGCAATGGAATTAATTTTTAGCAACGAAAATCAAATTCTGTTGTTAAAATTGATGGAAGTTTTTAGTTTTAGCAATGAAAATGGAAAATGGTTGTCTTCCATTGCTAAAAATGGAGGGACCTATAAGTATCAAAATTATACGAAGGAATTTAGCAATGGAATTGCATTTTCGTTGCTAATTTACTAACAAAAATGCAATTTCGTTGTTAATTACCAACGGAATGTATTTTTCGTTGCTAAAATAGCAAAGGAATTTGTTTTCAATTGCTATTTTAGCAACGAAAAACATTCTGTTGCTATTTTCATTTTTGCCCTAACTATAAATAATTTCCATTTTCTCTCTCCTAGTAATTTTTCCTCCTTCTCCCCCTACCGCGTCGTCTTGCTGCTCTCTCCCTCTCCCTCTACCTTTTTCCATTTTTCCCTTTGTTCTTAGTAATTGCTTAAGATTTTCGTTGCTGTAGAATGGAATTTATTATGTAACCTGTTTCTCCTCTACATTTGATTTTTGAGAAACCAGTGGGAATTAAAACCTAATTAAAACTAACAATCCTTCACACTCTGCTCTGGCGAAGCTGTTGATTCAGTCCATTCACTCTCACCCAAACAAATAAAAAGTCAAATGGGTAGCTGAAATCTTTTATTTGATAATTTTACTGAGGATCTCCCAAGCTGAAATCTTTTATCTGATAATTTTGCCCATAGTTGTGGTGTTCTACTACTTTCTGCCATGAAAGAGGACTACGAGGTGTTATATTATTCTTTAATATAAAAATCTAACCTTTTTTAGCAATATATTTTCTTTTTTGTATCTTTTAGTTGATTAAATTTTCCGCCGTTGTCCTAAAGGTGAAGCAATTCCACCCTGATGTTAATAGAGATGGGAACGATTTTGATTCTATGATTCGCCGCATGATTCAAGCTTATAAGGTATCGATTTCTGATTTTTGAGTATCAATTTTGGGAATTTTAGGGAAATTGTTGTGTGCCAAACCTGATTTTTTCCTTTTCTAAATATTATACAATTACAATAGACCAGAGATCATTGAAAGGTAAAATTTTGGTGCCAGGAATTCTCAAGAGGGAATACTACTATATTTATTGGTGCTTGCTGCTGGAGATGCATCTGTAGAAGCCCTGTCCCTAAACGACATTCTAATTTTTCTTCTTTTTTCCAATTCAGTACATTCCTAGATTATTATGCTAAGCTTTTTTGTTGATTCGTTTTATTTTTGTTTTTGGTGTATGAAATGCAGATAATTTGTGGCTTTCTTCCATTCCCTATGCCCATTTATTTTTTTATAAATTGTTGTTTCCCCACTGCCTATTTGCTTAAGTTGACCCATCTAGGAGAATGATTATAATACTTTTAGAGTTTTAGGCTACTCAGTGCTAAGGAAGTAGTTTCTTAAATCCAATATCTCTTTATATATGTGTGTGTGTGTGTGTGTGTGTATTCAAATGTCTTTAGTGGAAATTTACAGCAATGGGATTTGCCCAGTCCATGTTGAAGCTAAATATTGTTTATCCTTTTTTAGAGTCTACTACAGTCGTTGCTGTTGTTTCCAGATTGAAAGCTAAAGTACTATTAATTGTAAGTTATAGTAGCAGCAAGGTCTATATAATGATATACTTTTATAGGGGCTTCTTCTATCATGACCTACTTAAACTCTTAATTTGCAAATCTGTCCTTACAATATTTATGCAGTTATTGCATCTGTGTGAAGCAAAAAGCATTTCTTACCATGATGAGGTTACCAGCTCTTCGAGAAGCTTTGATTTGGCCAAGTATGTTGCATTAGAGGTTGTTTCTTATAATATTTTCATGATATACAATGGTTTGTTTGCTTGCTCACTATTAATATGGTGTTACTGCCTACAGTTTTATGATTTTTCTCGACCTGACACATCTATTTAAAATTAATTTTAAATTTTACTGAAAAGTATACTTGAATATTATGAGAGGCTTTTATTGTCATTTGGGGACTGGGGCTACAAACTATGTTTGCTTGATATTTTAAATTTCAAATTTCTCCTATTTCTCTAATTTCCAGTTAGTATAATTTAAATTTGGAGATGATATTTTGGTTATGCCACTGCCAATGGTTCTCTCAAGGTTCTTTTAAAGAACTATATTTGCTACAATGTAATTTGAAATTCAGTGAGTTGGCTTGAATTTATTTTTCATTTTTTTTTCATTT
Source organism: Excoecaria agallocha (assembly GCA_037975025.1). Classification (NCBI taxonomy): domain Eukaryota; kingdom Viridiplantae; phylum Streptophyta; class Magnoliopsida; order Malpighiales; family Euphorbiaceae; genus Excoecaria; species Excoecaria agallocha. The sequence continues at coordinate 76,018 of JBBPFJ010000557.1, forward strand.
GCAGTTGGTGGAGAAGCAAAGATTGGTTGAGTTTGCTGATGCTCTTCACAGTAAGCTCCACTATTTTGATGAATTGGAGAATGTAAGGTTTGAATACTATCTTGCCTAGTTTACTATTCTCTTAGCATGCACACACGATTACATAAAATACACAAACTGAAAGGGTAATGGCTATATGCTCTATCAATCAAATAATATATAATTTCTTTGTAATTTTTTGCAAGACTTTGAATGGAAACCATAGTGTTCTTGAATTATAGCGAAGATAGGTACTAGAAAGAAGTTGTTTATATTGATCATTTGGCTATGTACTATGTTGTTGTCATCTACCATGCTAATTTCTAGATCCGTCATTCTTATGGAGATGTTCATTTATGCTTTCTAGTGCTAGGAATGACATTGTTTCTGTAATTTATTCACAATTTAATTGTTTGGTTTGTTTATGATACTACATAGTTTGGATTTTAGAAGCTCTCTCAATAGCTTTGTGTTTTGATTTATTTATATGTAATAAAAAGTTTCACAAATTGATGTTCAAATAAATAATTTTGAAATTAACTTAGTTTAATTGGCCATTTCTGTACAGATTGCTATAAATTTTCATTCTACAAAAGTCAATGCTGGAGCTGATAACTTTCTTTCGCTGCTCAAACGACTTAATGAGTGCATATCGTAAGTGAATAACCATTTGTTTCGTTTATTTAACTTAAGCCTATGATATTACTGTCTGTAATTTATTGAATAATAATGGATGTTGTCATTTTCTTGGATAATATCATAGATTTCTTTCTTTTCTTCTATTTCTTTATTTAAATATTGATTTTCTTGTCTCCACCTCAAGTATGTCGAAAGCAATCCACAGTATGCAGAATCTAATGTTTATTTGCTCAAATTTCGATAGCTTCAGGTGAACTACCGAATAGGAAAGAGCAATAACTATTGGACCAATACCATTTATGAAATTGATGTAATGTTGTCTTAAAAAAGCATCTGTGTACATTAGTAGCTTTTGCCTTGCTGCATACAGCTGTTTGGTACACAGTCCTCTTTTGCCTTCAATTTTTTCTACCCTATGATATAGTTGTTGCAATATTCTGTAGAAGATTTGGTTGTCTCTGGATTATGGATTTTGCTCTCTGCTTAACCATTTTACCTTTTGATATTCAATATCTGTTGGCTATTAATAAATGAAAATATCAAAGATTGGTGATTTGCCTTTCACTCTTGAAACTGGGTATGTGTTAAAATTATTAAATTTTTGCTATTTTAATTCATTTATTGTTCTTTTAATATATAATGTGATTTATTTATTTATTTTAATTTTTGAAGGTATTCACAAGATAAGCCTGCTCTTGACCCTATTTTCTTTTGCCAAAATGGAGCTCCTTGCTACTCTCCCTTGAATGGTTTCTTTACCAAATTTGTATGCACATTCTTCTTTTTTTTTTTTAATTTAGATATTCTTTTGCCCTGGTTTTATGGTAATACTTGTTTAACTAGATTATATTATCAGCTTGCTGACATGGTACTTTGTGACAACAAACTAAAAAATGTAGATAGAGTGGATAATTAAGAATTAAGTTGGCAGTCCTTAAGGGTTTGCCTTAGGCTCAAGGCTCATTAGGCATTAACCTCCTCCTTAGCTTGTGAAAGTTGTGCTCTCTTTTTGAGTGTGCTTAGGCATTAAATATTCATTTCCAGAGTACAGAGAAGGTGAAGATAAAGAACATGAAGGTGATCCACTTTGTTCTAATTCTGATGATAATGAAAATGTTTAGTTTTAATTTGATGATGAGTAAGTGCTATAAATGCTCTAGTGACCATTGTTATTTAATTGCAGGAGTGTTCTTCTTCTAAGATTGTTCAGCATCTTAATTCAATATTTAGTTTGGTCCTAGAAAATATTAATGCATCAAAGTTTGCATCCATGTAGGTTTTAAGTATTAGCTTTGTCTGAACTGTTCCTTTTGATTTAATTAGATTTTAAAATTTATTTTCCTTCTAGTAAGCAGAATCTCTTAATTTTGTATTTAATTAGTGTCGTTATATCTGGTTTTGGAAATGTTTGATTACTGATGTTTCTTTCACTTGCTTTGTATGAAAATAGGATGGATCCAAGTGGTAACTAAAACTTACCAGGTTTATAGCTATCTAAATTTATTAAAGTTTGTGTTTCATTTTCTTAATGGAAATAGACAAGGTTTTAAATTTTTAAACAATATTGAATTGCTCGCACTACAAGAAAATTGCAATTTAGCAACGAAAAATAGCAACGGAAAATGTCAATTTTCCGTTGCTAATCAAAAATAGCAACGGAAATTAGCAACGGAAATTTCGGTTGCTAATTCGGCGGTTGGTATTTTTAGCAACTGAATGTTTATTCCATTGCTAAATTTAGCAACCGAATTCAAATTTTGTTGCTAAATTAGCAACGGAAACTAAATTCCGTTGCTAAATCTAACCACTAACATTTTGTAAATTGGTCAAAATTAGCAACCGAATTCAAATTCTGTTGCTAAATTAGCAACGGAAACTAAATTCCGTTGCTAAATTAGCAACGAAAACTAAATTCCGTTGCTAAATTTAACAACTAACATTTGGTAAATTGGTCAAAATTAGCAACCGAATTCAAATTCCGTTGCTAAATTAGCAACGGAAACTAAATTCCGTTGCTAAATCTAACAACTAACATTTGGTAAATTGGTCAAAATTAGCAACCGAATTCAAATTCCGTTGCTAAATTTAGCAACCAAATTCAAAGATATAATTTTTCCATTGCTAAATTTAGCAACCAAGTTGAATTCCGTTGCTAAATTTAGCAACTATTATAAAAAAATTTGTGACGGTTTTTTCGTCGCTATTCCATCACTAAAATAGAAAACCAACAAATTACACTAAAACAGCTTGCTGTTTTAGTGTAAAATATAAAACCAACAAATTACACTAAAACAGCTTGCTGTTTTAGTGTAAAATAGAAAACCAAAAAATTATCCATGTTGTGTATGCCTTCCAAATTTGCCATAAAAAATAATCCTTGCAAGAAAAGAAGTTGTCACATGGACCAAACATTATATAGCTACTAATTTAACCCTGAAACTTCTAGTTACATGAACCATAATCAAAATATCTTAAGCACCCAAGTTGGGTGCTTTCGAATTTTCTTTTATTTACACATCAATATCATGTAATGTTCTTAAATATATATATGTTTGACTGATTCTAATTGATGAATAATATTTAAAAAAATTGATAATTAATAAATCAAATTTTAAAAATATTAATTGGTGCAGTTAATTACCATTATGAATGCATGCATACAAAATGATTGAAAGTTGATTACGGGTAAAAAATAATAATAATATAACAGAGAGGACAAGCAATTCATGAAAATCATTGGAGGCCTATTGTGTCATTTTCTACGTTGATCCACATGGCCCATTGAGTCAATATATATATATATATATATATATATATATATATATATATATATATATATATATATATATATATATATATATATATATATATGGACAAGAAAAAGAATAGAAAAAGAGAAAACACCAGTGCAATAATCCTTAAAAATCAAAGCTGAATTTCAATTATCTTTGAACATTTAAAACAAATGCAACAAGAGCGAGTACAGAATTGGGCCAAGTTCTCTAAGAAACCAAACAGAATTTGAGTAATCTATAAATACAAAATGAAATGATGAAGAATAGAGAGGGAAGAGCAGAAAGAAGTAAAAACCAGAGAAGGCAATCAATTATAACACGTAAGAGACCTTGCAATTAAAAATGGAAAAAGATACAACTACTAGAATGAATGTCGCTGCAAATTGTTATGCTGTCCTTCACTGTAATTATTATCAAATTGCATCTCTTACCACTAAAAGATTTTTTGTTTCTTCGAGGATATAAGCATATTTCTATCCTTTAATCAGTTGGTTATTCAGGATTATCTATTTTTAGCAGTATAATCTATATATGGACAATGCTGCTAATACACAATAAATTAAGAATGGAACGTGCCAAGCTTAGTAAAACCAGCTCTTAAATCAGCAACAGACAACTTCTTCATCAAGAAGTGGGAACCAATAGTTCTAGTTGAAACACCAGCAAAACAATATTGCAATCTTTAGACATTTTAAGTACATCATCTATCCAACCAGTTACAATTTAAGTGAATAAGTACAAACAGAGACAGACCTAGGATGACGAGATGAAAGGCCAAAACTGATGTATGAAAGGTCTAAAAGGTTATTGAGGGATCAAGGAAAGATAATCAAGTATCAAATTGTATTTTTTACAAGGAAAATTTAAAAATAAATAAATAATTGGGTATGTAGTTCTGTCATGGAGTACAAAAGCATTCCCCCTAAATGCATAACTAGCTACCATAAGATGAAAGAGAATATCATAATACAACTCGATGTAATAGCTTCATGATTATTGCATAAACATCATCAGCAATCAAATATGCCTTCAATCCAAATCTTTCATTGAAATGGTTGTACACGATTTTAATTCTGAAACAACCTGAATTTGAAATCATGTAACATTTGCATAAAAGGAAGCTCAAAGCTTCCATTGATTGTGGGTTTAACATCAAAATTAGATAGAACCTACATCTCTAAAATGATTTCTTGGTATTTTTGTGAAGATTTGAAACAACAATCCTTACAGCCAGCTATTTCTCAAGTCCACCAGAAGAGCCAGTTTGATCAAACTGATATTATACAGAATTCAAAATAAAATGATCCAGAGCTCAAGAACCAGTTATGAATTGCTTCAAGACACACGAATTTTCTATTTATGGAGCTGAAACATATAACTAAAATTTTCTATTTATGTCCTAAAGTTTAACACTCCCAAAATCTGAAACATATAACTAAAATTTTACCTAGTCAGTTTAAGGAAATAAGAGGCAATTCTTCCAAAGCAGCAATTTAAATGTATAACCATTAAAAACACTAATTTTAATTTTATTTCTGACTTCTTTTCAAATATGGAACTACTCCTTAGTTTTCCTTCAAATTAAGGATGATTACTTATCTTTAGTAGAAACTCCATGAATTTTGTCCATTATTGTGCTCGCCGGACAAGCACCGGAACTTCGCCGGACCGGTGACCGGAGCCTCACCGGGTGCAAGACCAAAACCACCAAGAGTTGGATGACGTTGAGGGGAGTCCACCGGCGGTGGTCACGCGCTCAAAGGACTCCGTTCATGGCCAGGATCTAAAAAAAACCGTCGGAGACTTTCTTTCTCCGATCTCTACGTTACCGGCGATGGGAAGGGAGAGGAGGATGGTGAAAAGAAACTCCTCACTGAGGGGAACTCACCGGCCTTATTTGTGTCTCCGTCAGCCGCCTCACTTCGTCGGAGAAAAGGGAAGAAGCTAAGGCAGATGGAGAGAAGAACGGCAAACGTAAAGGGGACACTGTGACGACGTTAGCAGACGAACTGGTGTTCCGCTAGTGGCCAACAACCGGAGCGAACGACGGTGGGCCGGTAGCCTGCGTCGTTAATCGGTGCTCCTTCCTCCGATCTCCCCTGCTTCTTTTCCCGATCCACTCTTCTCTTCTTTTTTTTTTATATTAGACATTTCATGGGACTTCAAGAAAACTTTCCCCCCAAAATATCTATATATGTTCTCTTCTTTTCTTTTTATTATATACATTTATTTACTTTAATTCCTTATTTATTAATAAAATATATTTTAGTTTAAATTATAAAATCAAAATCTTAAAGATAATATTCACTAATGTTATATCACATTTTAATATATGCACATACATACACATGTATTTATGCATACATACATATGTACATGTATGTGTATATATGCACAAACATATACATGTATTTATGCATACATACATATGTACATGTATGTATATATATGTACATACATATATATATACATATTCATATATATACATATGTATGTACATACATATCCATATTATGTATGTATGCACATACAAGCACATACGGATATATATATATGAATATGTATGTATGTATATATGTATATACATAAATACATATTTATATGTATAAGTATGTGTAAGTATGTATATAGATACATACATGGATGTATGCATGTATGTATGTATATTTGTATATGCATATGTATGTGTATATATGCACATATATATACATACATATACATATGTATGTATACATATACATATGCATATGTATGTATATGTGTGTATATACATATCCATATGTATTCATATAGAAAATTTAGCAACGAAAATGAAATTCCGTTGCTATTTTAGCAACCGAAATAAATTCGGTTGCTATTTAGCAACGGAATTCTATTTCGGTTGCTATTTTAGCAACCGAAAAAATTCCGTTGCTATTTTAGCAACTGAAAATAAATTCGGTTGCTATTTAGCAACGGAATTCTATTTCGGTTGCTATTTTAGCAACCGAAAAAAATTCCGTTGCTATTTTAGCAACCGAAAATTAATTCGGTTGCTATTTTAGCAACCGAAATAAATTCGGTTGCTATTTAGCAACCGAAAAATGTTCCGTTGCTAAAATAGCAACGGAAAGTTAATTCCGTTGCTAAATTAGCAACGGGAAAAATATTCCGTTGCTATTTTTCGTTCCAATTTTTTTCCGCCATCTATTGGCGCCTTAATTAGCAACGGAATAGTGATTCCGTTGCTAATTTTCGTTGCTGAATTTTGACGCAAAAAATTCTCTCTACTTTTAGCAACGGAAGATAACCAAAAATTTTTCCGTTGCTAAATCTACAAAGTTTAACCAATTTTAGCAACGGAAATTATTGTCCGTTGCTAAATAGCAACGGAATTGGTTTTTCGTTGCTAATTTAGCAACGGAATCATTTCCGTTGCTATTTTTAGATTTTCATGTAGTGTCGAATGAGGGTTCTACTTGTTTATGA
>JBBPFJ010000558.1:0-28791 GCA_037975025.1 Excoecaria agallocha
TCAAGCTTAACTATTTTTAATCGCCATCTGTCGTGCTCGTGACAAAGTACGTGTAGTTCTTGTTCAGTTTCCCTCTCGCTTGCTGCCTTTGTTCTTCCCCACTACCTATCGCGCTTGTGACTCTTATTGCGCTCGCGACATATCTTCACCTTCACTCTTCATCTAGCTCCTTCTTAGCCAAATTTGCCCATTTAAGCTCTAAATTGATTCCTTACTCCTATAAAACAAATAAAACACACAAGAACACACAAAATGCATAAAAACAACAAAATACACATAAAATACCAAAATATTAAACACTATACTTAAGAAAACTCAGGACATATAGACACTATTTATGAGCTTTTCAAGCTCATATCAATTTCTCACACTTAAACCTTTGCTTGTTCTCAAGCAAAGCTTCAAGATGTAAGAGAAAATAACATAGCACAAACATATAAATAAAACATGAAACATGGAATATGGAGTCCATCATTCTTGAGATTCTCACAAATTAACAAATGCAAGGTTTCCTTAACATATTAATTATGAGTCATTATCAACAAATACCAAAACAAAATCTCAGATCTATAAGGCTTCATACTCATATGCCACTAATAAGATAAACAAGAGAATGTAAAGTACAATTAAAGATATAAAATTCTAATAAACCTTATTTCTTACAACATGTACTCTAACCTAGCAAATATTACAAAATGTAGAGTTGTTCTCTCATAATTTTTACCTTACATCACTCAAGTGTTTAATGGATAGTGTTTAACACATATTTCCTCTTACACCACCACATACCATAAGCTTGTATTAAATAATAATCTCCATTTCTAGCATAGAATAATGCACAAAATCAAAAGGTTCTTGAAAGGCTTGTAGCTTGGGTTAGGTTAGGGTAGGAACAATTTTGGTTAGGTAGCTTATTCATGTGGAAAAATATAACAATTACTAAAACAAGTAAGATTTCGTATTGCAAGAACTAAAGTATAATATCTATCTTTGCTAATGAAACTTTCAGATCCCCTTACATCATAGTCAGTTCTTATCATAATCACAAGTAGTTGCTTCTCTTACTTTTGTTTTCATTATTTTAAAGCAAACTAGTGTAGTAGTTTTCTTTTCCTTTTCTTCTTCTTTCACTACAAGAAAATTGCAATTTAGCAATGAAAATTAGCAACGAAAAATGTCAATTTTCTGTTGCTAATCAAAAATAGCAACGAAAATTAGCAACAGAAATTTCGATTGCTAATTTGGCTGTTGCTAAATTTAGCAACGAAAAATTTATTCCGTTGCTATATTTAGCAACAAAAATTTTATTTCATTGCTAAATTTAGCAACGAAAATTGAATTCCGTTGCTAACCTCAACAATGCAAGATTCGGTGAATTGGTCAATTTTAGCAACGGAATAAATATTTTCGTTGCTAAATTTAGCAACGAAAATTTAGATTCCGTTGCTATTTTAGCATAAATTCACCCATAACTAATAAAATTGATGACGGTCCCATCCGTCACTAAAAATTATTACAACTTTTTAATTATTAATGCCATTATTAGATTAAGCTTGGAATTCTAAAAATAAGAGCATTCCATCGCAATGCTAAACAGAAAACAGCAACACATTATACAAAGAGATAAAAAATGAAAAGGAAAGAGACATAACTAAAAGATTAAGTTAACAAAATCATCTGAAAGATTAAGTTAACAAAATGAGGTTAAACATACACAAATATCAACTAAGAAAAAATTCAAGTCCTTAATTGAGATTTTTACGATTCTGCAGTATGTACTCTTTAAAGTTAGTACAAAATTAAAATAATCATAAGATGCCTAATGGCATTGCTATAAGAAATTGCATTTCATAATGGCAAATCCAAATGCAAGACTTTCTTGGCCTAGAAAGGAATCCTCACTTGTGTTCTCTTATTTTTCTAAAGCAGACTTTCATAGCTTGGCATTTTCCTGTTTAGTTTCCTTATTGCTTGCAGATTCTCCTTGCTCTTCCTCCCCCATAGATGATTCAAAATCCTCATTAACAATTTACATATCCGACATAGTCTGCATATAGATAAAACAACTAAATAAAAGTTAAAAAAAGTAGATTACAATGAATTACAAGTTAATTGCTTTCAAACGAACAAGACAAACCTAAACAGAGATATGCAACATACAAAAATGCCAAAAATAAAACACCTAAATAAAAGTTCAAAGAAAAGTAGATTACAATGAATTACAGGTTAATTGCTTTCAAACGAACAAGACGAACCTAAACAGAGCTATGCAACATACAAAAATACCAAAATCTTACATTTTCTTCTTGATTGCTTTCAAATTTTATAAAGAAACACATAAATGATGCAATAATAATAAAGGAAACATTTCGAAATTACTAAACTAAAATAATGAGTCTGGAAGAAAAATAAGAAAGGGATCAAATGTAGTACTTGAAATTACTAAACTAAAATAATGAATACAGAATTATTCAAATAATAAAAGTTGAATTAGCATAAGATAATATGCAAAGGGATAGGTGAGAATCTGAAGAACATTTAAAACTAACTTTTTCCCATTGGCTTCATCAAGATTACAATTTAGTAAAGAAACAACATGCAAAAAGCAATCACCATCACGAAATAATAACGCCTAATAGTACTAAAGCAAAAAAAAAAATAGAGTGAGAAAGAAATCAGAAATAAGCAATTTAAGCAAAGATATTAAGAACCTCAAACAATGAGTAATTTTTGTAACTTCTCTCATCCACAAATAAAACAAAACCTACATCAGTGCCTATAGGTTGTGAATTTCCCTTTTCAATTCTGAAATTTGGAGAGTATATATGAGGATTAAAGAGAAAAACATCACCCAACTCACCTAAATTATATCGATTTTTGTTTCTAAAAAAACTACATTAATTTAGATGATTAATTTTTTAAAACATATATTTATATGTAATATTCTAAGATTAGCTCTATTATTAAAATAACTATTTTTTTCCTACAAAAAATATAGTTATTTTAATAATAGAGCTAATCTTAGAATAATACATATAAATATATGTTTCTTAGTTTTTCTATAAGGTAAAATTAACTCCAGCTATGAATTAAAATGAGATCGGGTTAATCTTAAACAAAAATCATCCTGACATTCCATCTCTAATTGCTGGCCTAAGTGTATAAATTTAGATAGTTTTTGTTCAAATCCAGTTGGCATTGCTTATAGTTATAAATGCAGTTAATAATAATATATAGTATATAATGAGAAGTATTTACCTAATGGCATTGCAAAATAGAATGATATATATAAAGATTAGAATCAGAAGTATTTACCTGAATTTTCCCATGGGTAGTAATTTTCCTATTAGAAGTTTTTAGTGTCGTTGGCAAGACCAGTAGAAAATTTTTGCATTTTTTCATCCTTAGGCTCATCGGATCGGTCGCCGGAGCTTCGCCGGAAAGTGCATCAAAGTTGTCCACTTGAAGATCCAGGCTTGAGGATTCCACGATGGGTGGTCACGCGCCCAACGGCCATCGGAGTTGATCGGGATCTAACAAAAATCACCGGCAATCCCTCTCGCCGATCTACTTGCTGCTTGTGAGAGAGGAGAAGCGACGGACACCGGAGTCATCGTCTCAACCTCGAGATCCCATCGATGCCATCAGTCTCCTCGATCGCCATCGAGGTCACCGAAAAAAAAGGGGAGGAAGCTATGGTGGTGATGGGGGAACCGGAAGGAATCAAGCCACCGAAGGAAAACAGCACCAGCAAAAGTGATCGGAGGACAGTGGCGGTGGCGATCCGAGTCTCCTCACCGACGTCACACGCGGCGGTGGATGGAATGCAGTGCCAGCACCTCCCTTCCTCTTCCCGTTCCCGATAAGCTCTCACGTTCTCCTCTCTCTTTTTTTTTTCTTTTCTAACCACACACACATTTAACTTTTTAATCCCACTTTTCTTTTCTTCTTTTTGTTATATATATATATATATATATATATATCTTAAAATCTCTACCATTATTATTATTATTATTATTATTATTATTATTATTATTATCTATTTATATTAATTTTCATAATATATAATTTAATTAACAATTATTAAATTAAGACCCAAAAATAGTACTAACTTATATCATATTCTTAATAATTAATCTTGGCAAACTGGTACCAAAAGGTATTTTTAACCAACTATAATCAATTCGAGTTTTAGGGCGTTACATCCATAGAGTTGTAGAGTGAAATCAAAGGATTCGCCTTGAACCCTGATAGCTGAGAAAATGAAAACACCCTTAGCTTCGCATTTCACGAAAATGTCTTCGGCGTTAGGTAATGCGATGGTTAAGTACACCTTATCAGAGCACTGAGCCCAGAGAACCTCCGGATGGCGATTGAACAACTCGAAATCAAAAGACATTGTTTTATTTTCACCCTTTACTCGAAACTAAAAGAAATTGATATGCGAAAGGAGATAGCATGAAAATACCTCATTTTTTCTTGGGAAGGTAATTGATGTCAGAAAAGAGATTTCGTTGAAGAAGGTAGAGAACACTTTAGTCTTTACCCTACTGTGAAGAATAACATATTGATAATGGTCATTTATATGATTTTTTTAGTGTGTTTTTAAGTATTTAATTAAATTAATTTTGTGTTAATTAGGTTTAATTTAAGTTTAATTTGTTATTTTTATATTTTTGGAGTTAATTATAAATTTTGGTATTTTTCAGGGTTATTTTGCAAGAAAAAGGACTTAATTGTAAAAAGAACAAAGATTTGGGCCAAAACTGCAAATATGGAAAATTTATGCAAGAAAGTGATCGTGAAGTCCAGAAGAACTAGGCGTGGCCATGTGAAGTTATAAGAGAATGAAGACATGGCCACGTGTGAGAAAGAAGAAAGTGAACAAGTGACCACGTGAAGAAAAGAATGCAAGAACCCATGGCCACGTGATTTTCTTCACAAACCAACACATGGCCACGTGTGAAAATACACTAGGGAACACATGGCCACGTGATTCCTACTCCCACTTTGCGAAGGATTTTCTCGAACTTCCTGTTTTGGGCAGAGTTTGCTTCCTATTTGATTTTGGAGTTTGAGAAGCGATCCACAACGTCTTTTGCCTATAAATAGAAGGCTTAAACACCAAAGAAAGGAAAAAAAAATCTTAGAATCAATAGGGATCGAATTAGAGAATTAGGGATAATCTTAAAATTAGGTTTAGTTATTTTACGTTGTTTTTATGTTTTTATTATGTTTCTTCAACTTTGTCTTTAGTTTTTAAATATGTTTAGGAAGTAGTTTCTCTTCTTTTGCTAATGGATTCTTGAAATCTTAAATTTTCATTGTTATGACTTTATTTTGAGCTTAAATTTAATATCGGTTGATTATTTCTTGGTTTTAAGCATATTCTTATCTTTAATTGTGTTGAGATTAATTATTGGTTTATTGGATAAATAACTATAAATTGGTTTTAACATAGTTAATGATTTGCATGTTCTTAGATTGACTCTTTAATGTTTATGCATGATTATTATCCGAAATATGAGATGATTATGTGTGAATTTTATTAATTAATACTAAGAGAGGAGGAACCAAGAATGAATTGGAATTGAATCACTTGAGAAAGGCTTCAATGAATATTTAGGAAGTTAAAACTAGATTTGCATGCTAAGTATTAGATTTGTCTATGAGTTTAATACTAAGAATGATATACTTGAATAAAGATATCTTGGTTTATTACTAGTTTTTCCATAATCAATGGTGTTTCTATTGAACTTAAGTCATTATAATGAAAGTTAAGGTGGATAGTTTCTTTAGCAAGAGAATTTCAGTTATTGCTTTATTTTTAATTCATGTTTTAGCTTTTGTTTTGTTTAATTGTTTATTTTGTTTAATTTTTACCTTCAAACCAAAAATATTTGGAAAACAATCTCGGATTAATTTAATTCATATATAGGTATTATACTTAGCAATTCATGTTCACTTGGGTACGATATTTGGGGTCTTAATCTATATTTTCCTGTATTACTAGCCGATCTAGTACACTTGCTAGACACCGGTCACATATTCCTTGCTTCGTTCGGTAGAGTTTGTGAGGACTAAAGTGCTGGCTAATAACAACGGCACAAAAAGTTGTTTCAAGAAATAAACCCTTATTAAGAAGTTCTTACCTATCAAAATATAGCTTCAAGTATCACAATAAGTGAAGAGAAGCTTGAAATAGTCTGTGAAAAATAATGAGCAAGGTCGTGGTTTACAAGAGTAGATGGCGAGAGAGAGAGAGAGAGAGATGAGCGACTGATGAGGGAGAAGACACAGGTGGAAGAAAATGATAAATTTATAGCTAGGGCAAATCGAAATAGCAACGAAATTTAAAATCCGTTGCTAGAAGTAAATTTTGTTGCTAAAATAGTAATGGAATTTAGATTGCGTTGCTAAATTTTGTTACAAAATTTTTCCCATCTTTTGGAACAAAATTTTCATTTCTATTTTAGCAACCAAAAATAAATTCGGTTGCTATTTAGCAACAGAATTCTATTAGCAACTGAAAAAAATTCCATTGCTATTTTAGCAACCGAAAATTAATTCGGTTGCTATTTTTCATTAAAAATCAATATTAGCATTGGAATTTTATTTCGGTTGCTATTTAGCAACGGAAATATATTTCAATTGATATTTAGCAACGAAAATATATTTCGGTTGCTATTTTAGCAACCAAAAATAAATTTCGTTGCTATTTAGCAACCGAATTATCTTCCATTGCTAAAATAGCAACGGAAATTTAATTCCGTTGCTAAAAATTCCGTTGCTATTTTTCATTTCAATTTTTTTCGCCATCTATTGGCGCCTTAATTAGCAACGGAATAGTGATTCCGTTGCTAATTTTCGTTGCTGAATTTTGATGCCAAAAATTTCCTCCACTTTTAACAACGAAAGATAACAAAAAATATTTTCATTGCTAAATCTACAAAGTTTAACCAATTTTAGCAACGAAAATTATTTTTCGTTGCTAAATAGCAACGAAATTGGCTTTCCTTTGCTAATTTAGCAACAGAATCATTTTCGTTGCTATTTTTTTGTTGCTATTTTCAGATTTTCTTGTAGTGTTTTTCTCCTTTTTTTATGCAAAAACTAGTGGACCTTTACCTTAAGGGATTAAATATGATTCATAAGTAATTCATGCTTACAAAATATCAATACTTCATCTTACTCATCAAAGCAATACTACATTTCCCATATAAGGGTTCAGAAAGAGAGGTTTAATATATAAAAAATTGGATTAAGGCTAAAAATAAGCTCATGAATAAAATGGTTCACTACAAGAAAATATAAAAATAGGAACGAAAAAATAGCAACGAAATTGATTCCGTCTCAAAATTAGCAACGGAATTCAATTTTGGTTGCTATTTAGCAACAGAGAACAATTTCCGTTGCTAAAATTTGTTAAACTTTACAAATTTAGCAACGAAAAAATATTTGGTAGTCTTCCATCGATAATAGTGAAGGGTATTTTTTGCGTCAAAATTTAGCAATGGAAATTAGCAACGAAATCCATATATTGTTGCTAAAATAGGCACCAAATGATGGCAGAAAAATTTTGGAATGAAAAATAGCAACGAAATATGACTTCCGTTGCTAAATTAGCAACGAAATATACTATCCATTGCTAATTTATAACGGAATTATTTTCTGTTGCAATTTTAGCAACGGAAAATAAATTCCGTTGTTATTTGTGGCCCCAAAGAGATGAAAAAATTTGGGACCAAAAATAGCAACGAAAATATGATTTTCGTTGCTAAAATTGCAATGGAAAATATATTCGGTTGCAATTTTAGCAACGGAATGCTGGTCCCAATGGGAAAAAAAATTGTGTCTAAAAATAGCAACGGAATTGGATTTTCGTTGCTAAAATTGCAACCGAAAATAATTCGGTTGCAATATTAGCAACGGATGGCATTCCGTTGGTATTTTTGGTCTAAAAAAGATGGAAAAAATATGTCCAAAAATAGCAACAGAATTGGGTTTCCGTTGCTAAAGTTGCAACCGAATATTAATTTGGTTGGTATTTTTTAATTTACCCTAAGTATTAATACCGACTTTTCTTCCCTTTCCTCTCTCCTCTTTTCCTTTCAGCTCTCCATTCCTTCATTTTCTCTTTTCTTCAACCACCCAATTTCTACTTTGGAGTCTGGACAAGGTAATTGCTTCCATTTCACAATTTTTGATTTGAATCTTCCTTCTCCAGATCCATCTTAAAAGAATAATAAAGTGTTATTATTATTCTATTATTATTCGTAGGAAAATACCATATATATCTATTTTGGGAAATTTGAACAAGCAATATTGGACATGCTCCGCACAGGATCCACTACCAAAGCACAGATCTACGCAGATTGGTAAAACCAGAGATGAACCCAACAAGATCTGTTTCTGCTTCTTAAGAAAGAACATTTCTTTTTAAATTTTTCCTTTATTTTATGAAAAAAGAAAAGAAATTTAAAAAGAAAAAACTAAGAATTGCATCTCTTGCAGGTGCCTTCGATGGTGATGAAGCAAACAATAGCAAAGAAGAGCACGATTATGCCGATTATGATGCCGAAGGTTTGATTTTAATTTTGTTTTGGCTTATTTCCCTTGAAAATCCAAAAGATGGAGCTCAGCTCATTTCTTCTGTGTGTTGCTGTTTTTGATTTTATTTTAAGAGAATTTTCTGATTTTGGTGAAGTGAAATGGAGAGTACAATGAAAGATATTAGGGCTGGAGCATCTTTGCTCGATATGGATACTAAGTCAACCATTGGTGGCGGAGTCGAGGATGTTTACTGCGAGGATTGTGCCACCGAGGATTAGCTTGTCACTTCTTGGACTATCTCCATCACTAGGTTACTTTCACTTACTTTATTTATTTAAGAATCAGATACTCTATTTTCCTACTTCCTCATTCTTGAATCTCGCCAGTGGACCGATTATAATTTCTATTTTTAGTATATTTTTTTTTGTGGTTATATGATCTAGTAACAGGAATCTCTCTAGATCAGCACTTAGATTTTATCTTTTTCTTAAGTTAACACTATGTTGATTTAAGTTAAATATATGTTTGGCCATATTATGGTTTTCTTAAAGAAGATTATGAGGATGTTTTCTCTATAACCATATCGTGGTTTTTTTTACTTGAATTATCTTCATAATTAATATAATTTGATGGAGTGTCAGTAAAAAAGATAGAAGAGAATTTGAAGAGTATAAGTTTGAATTTTCTTGCATATCACTTTACTTGATTGGCTTTATGGTGAGCTTGCAGGAATGACCTTTTGGTAGTTAAGAAAAAAACTTCACAGTGAAGGCACAACTACTCCTATATCATTTCTTACCAATGTTCTCTTCCTCTATGCGCTTGGAAATGTGGGAAAGCATTTAACTGCCACATATGACAGTGAAGAAACTCAAGAAGATATCCATTTGCTGCACTGGCAAGTAATTTCTTTTCTTTTAGTTTTAATAAAAACTTATCTACTCATAGATCTGATGATATTCAAAACTTTATTGTAGGGTTTGTCATAGGTTGCTTCTTCTAGGAAGTGCATGTGTGATAGGATTCATAATAGGCATGACATGACGCTGGGTATGAGTTCAGCAATTATTTGCTTCGCACATATGGCATGACCTTGTGCATTACGTTAACATTTTTTTCTTTTGTGACATCCTTTTCTTATGGTTGATGTAAGTCTAAAACCTAGAGAAGATAATTTAGACAAAGGTTATAAGGAAGAAAAGGAAAATAAGTAATACTTCAATTCTCAACATTGATTTGCATTTTATGGTGCTGAAACATAAAAAATATATAAAATTCCAAAAAGGAATAAACTTTTATTGGATTTACAATTGCAGGCTTCTAGCAAATTAAAAAATTTCATTTCTGGGTGATAGTGCTACTATTAAATAAAATGGTATTTCTTTTGTTGAAATATCGACCTTGCTTGATTGAACTTGATTTCTATTCCATAAGATAAATATATAAATGTCTTATCATCTATCAAAGAAGGCCATCTCACTTGCTGAATCTAATCTTTTTTATATTCATTCTATTTCTTTGAATTGAAATTTTATTCCCTTTTAAGTCCTTAACCAAAAAAATAAGCCTACGAACGTTTGTCTTGTTATGCTTCATTCTTTCCTTTGTGTTGTTTGATAGTAATGATAAGGGGTGGCAGAAAAGTCATTGCATTGCAACAATTACAAGTGAGCTTATTATATGTGTGCTTCGTTTGTATTTAGTAATTTAATTTATTATTATTTCTAACTGTATTCTTAATGTTTCAGGATCATATATGGAGAACTGGATTTCAAAGGAATGACATGGTAGCTGTTG
Organism: Excoecaria agallocha; assembly: GCA_037975025.1. Taxonomy (NCBI): domain Eukaryota; kingdom Viridiplantae; phylum Streptophyta; class Magnoliopsida; order Malpighiales; family Euphorbiaceae; genus Excoecaria; species Excoecaria agallocha. The sequence goes on from JBBPFJ010000558.1 coordinate 10,351, forward strand.
TATTTGATGATGTGCCGGAAGCGCTTATAAGGTGGCATACTTCAGGCACTATGGTATCCTTTCTGCCTCTGCCTCTTTCTAATCTTTTGCTTCTTCATTTGTTTTTCAAGCATTGGCAGTATATACCATTGGTGGCACAACTAACTGATTCTTCAAACTTTGTGGAAATATCTTTTTGAAGTAAGATGTGGCAGTTTGTTTCTGAAACCTAAACATGTTGCTATATCTCCATTTTTATGTGAAATTTTATATTTCAATGCCCTGGACTGAAGGAAAATATATTTCCAACTGCCTGGGCTAGTTCTGAAGCAGTTAGTCATGCTTAAACCTGCTGTTATATCTATTTTATTACGTTAAATTTTATGTCGGGCTAACAATCTTTTTCTTGTCTTATTTAAGGTGTATGTATATTCGACCCGTAGCAGAGCAAGTCCAACAGCTTTTATTTGCCAAATCTAACTATGGTGACCCGTAGCAGTAATTGGGGATCCTTCTGTTTATGTTATTTGGTAAAGTTGATTCTTTTAGTCTCCGAATTCAAAATCAAGTTAAAGCTACGAGATCAGAACTTCAATTTATTGATATATAATGCTCATTTTTAATTGAAACAAAAGGATTCACAAGAATCAGCCTTGTACGCTTTGGTTCCATGAAACATGTTTTTGTTGCTACAGCAATATTTTGGCTCATTTAAGCAATTACCTAGCCAGTACCTTGGCTTTTGGAACTGCTGGTTTAAGGCTCTAAAATTGGAGTCAATGTACTCTTGGCTTTTTTGTATATTGACTATAATTGGCTTGGGATTAAGTTGCTTATTTTGGTTTACTCTTGGCTGGTTTTAGGTGCTGAAACTGTCATCTAGTCTGCTCAATTGGTGATGATCAGAACCACAGAGGTATTTCACATGCTTGTGCTGCAACAAAGTTTACTTTAATGCAGATATGGTTTGTATAATAGTTTTATTTTTTTTTTATCTTTCCTTGTAAATTTCCTTTTGAACTGAAACAAAACCTGACAACTTGTTTCTCCTTCTGTGCATTTTGAATGCAGCATTAACTTGAGAAATTGCTCATTTGCTCATACAATTTAGACTTTTCTAAAATGGTGGTGCTCTTTTATATATGAAAATTTGATTGACAATAAAATGCTTATCTGGTTCTTTGGTTCCTATTATTAAAGGGAACAGACGCACATCTTGATTATTATATAGGCATTTATAGGGCCACTTGATTAATTCCCACCTATTCAGTTCTCAAACAGACTTTCTTACTTGTGTTTCACACATGAATTAAATTAACAAAAAATTGTAATTTATGTAATTTGTGGCAATTTCAAATTTCAAGTTTATATATATATATATATAACCCGCTTTTGCATCCTGCGAAAGGGGATCTGATCGCTGCTGTTCTCCTTGAGTCTGGGCCTTAAAATTGAGCATATGGTTTTCTGCTGCTAGTTTTGAAGAAGAGAGTGGAACTGGAAAGCAATCTCTCTGCAGTTTCGCTGGCTAAACAAGTTTTTAACTGACTGCTCCTTGATAGATATGGAACCATGAGTTATTCATCTGGGGAGTAGTGGGCTACATTATACACCTGCTGTTCTTGGATCTAGGTGGTTCACGCCTCTGTTTTTGTGGTTTGTTAGTCCTCTGGTGTTTTATATCAGGTGGCTGTCATTTTCATACTAAGGAGTGCTTATGGGTTTTGTTAGCTTTTTAAATGTCTTTGACATTGGCTATTTTGTACTCGTTAATTGCCTTTTGGCCCCTGCAATCTGCAATAAAATCTTCAGCTTATAAAAAAATATATATATATATGCACACGTTGAGAACAGTTCTTGCAAAATAGCAACTGGTTTTGTCAATCTAGAGCAGGATCAATTGATTTATTTAAAATTGACAAGATGAGTTTTCCTGGGTTAAGTCTATAGTTTTCTTTTTGCTACAAAACTGACAATTTTGGAAGAAAAATGAAAGGTACTATGTGCTGCTTTATTGATCTTTGTTTTAAAAGCTTTCAATTTTCATTTCTTATAGTCTTTTTTAATATGCCTATTGTTGTACTATGATTTAGTCTTAATATATATTAATCAATTTGATTAATAATTATGCTCCTAATAATATGCTTCTATTTAAATTAAACAATTAGGTGAATTATGTATTCTTCATTTGCTGTCCATTGATTACTGCTAAATGGGTGTAGAGAAGCACTTACAATTTTAATATTGATAATTTTGTCACCATATTCTGCACAACCCAAAATAATTGAGTTTTTCTGTGTTATTGATGCTTGTAAAATGTCTCCCATAGTTGACCAAAGAACTCAAGTTAGCCCAGTGCAAGAAATAAAGGGATTCTGCATCAACTGTGGAAATGTTTCTAAATACTTCGGGAGGTAATTTATTTTGAATATTTGAAAGTTTACCTTTTAATTTTTAATTTCCAAAGCCTTTCGAATAATTGGTCACAATACACCTTTTGTTTGCTAGTATTACTTCACATGTGAAGCTGTGATGTTTAGCAACATGTTAAAAGAAAAAATTAGCTTGATCTTGCTCTTGCTCTTGCTTTTGCATAAAGAAAATATTATGCTTATCTCTTGAAAACTTTTGTAGTTATGTTCTGGGTGTTGTATTTTTACCGATTGGATGCAGGTGCTTCATAAATTTCATTCTGATTTTATTTATAGATTTTGTTTATTGGCTAATTACCTATTATATAAAGCTTGCTTAATGATATTGCTTAAAGGAAAGAGGCGTGTGCCTCCTCTTCTAAATAGAGCTGCATGTATGTTGCTGTAGCTGAATGTTTTCTTTATCTATTAATTCCTTTGGCTATTCTTATGTTTGTTTGGTTGTTCATTTTAGAGGATAGCATATGGTAGGGGAGGTTGCAGATGACAGTCAACCATTGCCTTTTGGGACTGCCAGGTGTAAAAATGGAGGAATTAAAACATGTTTTGAGTACCCTCAAGTTAAGTCTTCTTCATTTGTTGTCTAACTTTCTGATTCTTTTTATTTTTTATGCTTGTAGATTTTATATGGGCCTGAGTTGAATTAAGTTATAGGCAATATCAGAACAAAAAAAATGTCAGCGGCGGAAAACCAAAGTTTTGCATTTTTTTTCCTTTTTTGGTTCAAAGCTTTCCTGCGTATGTGAGACATGAAGATTATAAACAATTTTTGTTGTTTTCATGATTAAATAATAATATTTAAGAGAATATTTTCTTATGTTAAAACTGACTGGAAATTATATTCATCTTTATGTTGTGAGGTGCATTACCCTCTTTTGTAATTTCATGGTTCACACTGTTAGTTTTTTATTTGAAAATCATGTACTGCTTGTGAATTTATTAAAGACAGGCTAAATTATGTCAGGCTCATTCTTGACTTGGTTCTCATTTTTGTTATTCCTTTTGTAACAATTTTGAAGATTAGTTATCATTTTTTCCAATTGTTGTACTATATTAGCATTGAATTGCAGATTTCTATTTTAGTAGTTTACAATTTTTCATATCAACACAACTTTATTTACTCAAAGTAATTGTGGTTTTGGTTGCTTGTTCAGTAGTGAAAGTCATACATTTAGGACTCTAATTGCTGTAGAATATATGTAGTAGCTACAGTTTTTAGTCTTGTACTAAATTTTTTCATTCCTTTTGTCCAGAATATGATACTAAATGCTACCTTATTTAACTTAGTTTTTTATAGTGGTTTATAATGAGTTTCTGTAATGAAATGTTGATATTGAAAATTAATAGTAATTTTCCATAAAAAATAATAATATTTTAGGGACGGAATAGCGACAATAAATTCGTCGCTAATGTTTTATAATACTGGCTAAATTTAGCAACGGAATGACTAATCCCTCACAATTCTGTTGCTAAAATAGCAACGGAATAGTAATTTTGACCAATTCACCGCATTCTTTATTGGTTGGATTTTGCAATGGATTTGAAATTTCGTTGCTAAATTTTGCAATGTAAAAAAAATATTTGGTTGCTAAAAATACCAACTGTCAAGATTGCAACCGAATTTTCTCTTGCTAATTTTAATTAGCAACGGAAATTCAATAAATTTAGTTGCTAATTTTCGTTGCTATTTGCTAATTTTCTTGTAGTGGTTATAGGCTCAAAATGGCTACATAAAGTAAAAAAGGTTAGTTGTTTAATCAAGATAAAAGAGGTTATTTCTAATGCCCTAATCATTTTTCATGCATATTATATACTAAATGTGATCTCAAAAATTATCTAACAGAAGTTCTAGAGTAATGAACATAAAAGGAATTCTCTCGACAAAGAGTATTAATGTCACTAAGGCTCAAAAGCTCACCATGGCTATGGTAAAACTCTACATTATGCAAAACTCACTATTTTTAAGAACACGCTTAAAGAAACATAGCTTAAAAGAAATGTATACCAAAGTACTTTACCTAAACATGCCTCTCTATAGAAGCATAATCATATTAAAACCAAAAGATCCTTAATTCTAATTTAGTAAATGTATCCAATAGACTCAAAATTAACTATGTAAGGATTACCTACATATGCCACTAAGTGATTACCTCAAAAAGAAAAACTTCATAACACAACATAACATACATAACATAAAAATTAAAAACTAATCCTATATACAAACTAGCAACTAGCTTCCCCACACTTAAGGGACACAATGTCCTTATTGTGTAAGGAAAACACCATAAAACGCACTATAATAGAAAAATAAACAAAAAAATAAATGCAAAAATACAAACATAAAATAAAAGTAAAAAGTAAGAGTTAAAGGAAACATTACTCAGCTGGTCCGCTAGGGGACCCCGGTGGTGAAGGACCGAACTGTACATTCTGCTATCGAAAGAAGGAAAGCAATTTACGGCTGAAACTTTTGTGACTTGTATGCATTTCATTCATAGAAGTCTCAAGTGAATCCATACACGCAACCATGCTCTGGTTGGCTACTTTTATGCCATCCAAATGAGAAAGAATTTGTTACATACCAGCAGCATCACCTTGACAAGCATCACCTTGTCATCCAAATGGGGAAAGGACATTCAAACCTATCTTGGAGATACTTAACCGCATGGCTTGGAGAATTAAAGTCCTCCATAGGTCGATTGTCCTTATATCCTACTGTCTTTGTGTGCACCATTGTGAAGAACAATGAATCCTAGCAAGATTACTTAGAAAACAACAAAAAACAAACTAGAAAACTCAAAGGAAGTGAGAAGAGTAAAAATGATTGGTGAGATTTGGAGAGAAAAACCTAAAAAAATTGAAAAACAACTTAAAATGGAAGAGTGAATGGCACTTAGGGTTTAAGTCCATTTATAGGGCAGTTGAGAAGATGTGTGTAACGGCCAGAAATTCAAATTTCGTGGCTTGTTGCAACCTCGTGATGGCACAAAAATGTGCAATGGACTAATAGCAAAACCCAACACTCTCGTGACAGACCTCTTGGACTCCTTATGCATCGTACTCCCAAGGAATATCGCTCTCGTGATAAATACAAATTGCCTAATCGTAACATTTAGCCGCCGCGAGAGTTACTCCAGTATGATCACGACAGCACATGCACCTGCATCCTCCCCTCACTGTCTCGCTCATGACAATGAAGAAAAATCATTAGTTGTTGAACTTTTTTATATATTTTGTTTTGTTGAAGTACAAATTATAAAGACATACTAAATAATATAACCTGTAAAACAAAAAATAAACTATGTTAGTATAACAAATTAACTGAAAAATAAAACACTAACAAAAGATATAAATAACCATCAACCCAACCTTAAAGATACTGACGAAACCTCTTGGCCATGCAATGTTCCATCAAAATATACCTTACATCTTTAACCATTAACCTTAAACACATTTCCCTTATGATTTTTAAGTTCTAAATACCTATGGTCAAAAACTTGTGAGACTTCAAAAGGTCCACTCCACCTAGATCATAATTTTACAAAAAATAATTTTAACCTAGAATTGAAGAGAAGAACTTTATCCCCAACTTTAAAACTTTTATGTCTAATATGAGCATCATGCCATTTCTTAGCTTGTTCCTTATAAATCATTGCATTATTCATAAGAAAAGGAATGTAATTTGTCTAGCTCATTTAATTGTAAACACCTTTTTAACACTTGCATCTTTTATATCATAATTCAAAGTTCTAATGGCCCAATATGCTATATGTTCTAACTCAACAGGCAAATGGCATGCTTTCCCATACACCAAGCTATATGGTGTCATTCCAATAGGTTTTTTAAATGTAATGCGATATGCCTATAATGCATTGTCAAGTTTATATGCCCAATCCTTCCTATAATTAGAAACAGTTTTTTCTAATATCCATTTGAGCTCTCTATTATAAACCTCTACTTGACCACTTGTTTGTGGATGATATGGAGTAGCTATCCTATGATGCACACCATACTTAAACAATAATGATGCAAAAGATCGATTAATGAAATTTGTACTGCCATCACTTATGATAGCTTTTGGCACTCTAAACCTTGAAAAGAGTTTCTTCAAAAACTTGATTACTACCTTTGAATCATTGGTTGGCAAAGTTTTTGCTTCAACCCATTTTGATACATAATCTACCTCAACCAAAATATAATTTTGTCCAAAAGATGTAGAAAAAGGACTCTTGAAGTCTATCCCCCACACATCAAATATCTCAACTTGCAAAATATTATTCAAAGGCATCTTATCTCTCTTTCTAATATTACAAACCATTTGACACCTATCACATTGAGCTACAAAAAGATCTAGCATCATTAAATAGGGTAGACTAATAAATACCATATTCAAGCACTCGAGAAACAGTTTTTATACTATTATTGTGACCCGAATACAAAGAAGAATGGCAATGTGTCAAAATGCTTACATATTCTTCATCACTTATACATCTCCGAATTACACCATCTTCCCCTATCTTAAACAAATAAGGCTCCACCAAAGGTAATGTTTACTATCACTAAAGAACTTCTTCTTTGTTGCCATGTCAAATCATGAGGCACAATACCTGCAATAAGAAAATTAGCAAAATCCGCATACCATGGCACATGCATTTGTTCAATAGACATTAACGATTCATCCAGAAATGATTCATTAATTTTAGTGCTATCCCTTATAAGTCCTTCATCATTTTCTAACATAGACAAATGATCAGCCACTAACACTACAAGAAAAATGCAAAATTTTGTTCTCTCTAAATGATGAATTTTTGTCGCTAAATTATTTTAGCGACGATTTAGTAAGGACAAAAATTTTGTAACAAAATTCATCCTAAAGTCCTCACTAAGTTTTGCGAGGATTTATTCCTCGCTAAGTTTAGCGAGGATTAAATTCCTCGCTAAGTTTTGCGAGGATTTAGTCCTCGCTAGTTTTGTGAGGATTAAAAGCCTCGCTAATTTTAGCGAGGATTAAAGTCCTCACTAAGTGTTGCGAGGATTTAGTCCTCGCAAAAAATTGCAAGAATTAAAATTCTCACTATGTTTTGCTCGAATTTGTTGATTTAGTTCTCGCTAAACTTTATTAGAACTAAATTGTCGCTAAATTTAAGCGAGAGTAAATTCTTTGCTAAATTTTAGCATGCATTTTGTGATAAATATTATTCTTGCTAAATTTAACATGAGATTTATACTCGCTGAATGTTAATATGAAATTATTTATTTTCTTAATTTAATATGAAAATTTTATTATTTAAATAATAAACTAAAAAATAACAAATTTATATTCACTCAATATTTTATATAAAAAATATATATTAATGAATAAATTGTTATTGATAAGTATATAACATTGCTAATAATATAATCTAAGATAATACATCCTTATATAACAGTAACAATTAAAAGTCGTAAAAAGTTTGTAAAATGCCATAATCAGTGTAAGCTTTCCCAAACCAAAGAGCTCTACATAATCAATAAGCCCCAGCAAATTAATAATATTAGAAGAATGCAAGTTTAATAGACTTTGAGACCTAGTACTTTCTTTCATGGATAAATCAAACAGAACTCATATGTATGTCACTCACCCAAAATTTAGCGAACCATCCTTCATCAATTTCATGCTTAGACTGTTGAATCTTCCTCTAGAATAGTGATGGGAAGCCTTCCTCCAATCCATTCCAATTTTAATCATAGCAACAAATTCATCATAGCTGATTTTCCCATACTACATTCATCATAGCTGATTTTCCCATACGGTTCAACATAACCATTGCCCATCCTTATCAAAGTAGGAAAATGCTTTATGAAGATGTTTATCGTTAGCCATCCTTGAAAATAGAGGGAAATGGCAAGAAATTCCCCATAGTCTGCTATACCTTTCCCATTTGTATCTACCTGTTACAAAATAATTTGACCAATCAAAACCAGAAGAATATCATAATACCTATATTAAATTATTCAATCAAACAATCCTTACCCTAATGCCTCAACAAAACAACAAAATGGAATGATGTCCAGTTCCAATGTGCAAGCTCTAGTTTCTTTCTTTTTGTTGAAATATTTAACCTTTAATTTTTTAAAACAAGCAAAAATTGGTCAAAGAAATTCAAAGATTTCAATTTATTAATATTTCAAGATAGGAAAACCATTCAGAAATGATTCAGGGACACCAGCATTGATCAAAGATTTCAATTTACTGGTATTTGAATGTTAAACAAAGTTATAATATGTAACTGTATATCTTGCTGACAAGGATAACTTACCACAAAAGAAAAGCCAAGAAATAACAACCAAGTGGAGATAAGGTAATGAAATTCGATTTATTTCAGAAACACAAGTCTGTAGATTGACTAACTACTTTGTAAAATGTCTAAAAATGGGGTGAAACTCACAAATTAACACATACATCCAACAAACATTCTTATCTACGCATAATGGTAAACAAAAAAGAAAATGAGAGAAAGGATAATAAACCCTCACATTACCAACATAAATAGAGCGAGACCAAAAAGTATTACAACCCACACTTCATCAATGGAGATTCTGAGCTTAATAGTGAGTGAAACCTTAAGATTATTTATATTATATATACAAAAACATGATATATCTTTCATGTTATTACATAAGCTAAAATTACTATTATTATTTTTTTAGTTCCAAGGGTTAATGATAATTCAAGGTTACTGAGAAATTAGCTAATGGAAGAGCGTGAGCATATGCTTGGACTTGACCGAAGGCGTCTCTTGGAGTTTCAATTGACACCAAAATCCCTTAACCATCACTCATATTTTGGCTACTCAATGGATGAATTGAAGCTTTTAGATGGTAAAATAATGTCCTTCAATACCAACAAGCCTAACTATATGTTAACAGAATTAATAATGTATCTTAAACAAAGAAATAAAAATGTAGGATTTACTACTACAATTAAACATATAAATGATAAATTATTATTTGCAACAGGAAATCTTCTACAGAATGAAAAAAAAATGATTCTCTTCAATATAACAAGTTCATCTACATTACTTCTAATCTCATGGAAGATAATAGGATATAACAACATCAATGGTTAATTCACCCATCTCTCCATTGAATATGTAATTTATCTTTACATCAGCTATCTCAAGAATGTCATTTTAGTAGAAATAAACATATAAAATTTCCACCATCCAGAACAACACAGCCTAGGATCTTAACGGGAAACATAGGAACTATAAAAGGGTCAGATCAGGAAATGCAAAAACCTTCTAAACTTACATAAATGTAGAAGCAACAATGGCCTGATAAATGTTCATGATATGATATATTCTAAGAATCCATATCAATATGTTTCTTATCTATGATTCACCTTTCAACGGTGATCCCGATGCCCATATGGTTCCTATTATGATTTTAAGACAGGAAGTCATTCCCGGTGCCAATAGCAATCTAGCTGCTATTTGATCATATCCAGCACTATACTGATTGGTTTGAATATATAAATTATCCTTTTCATCAAATTTTTTTATACGACTCCTAAACTATTAGGTGTGCTGGCATTTCTAGCTGACATCAAGGAGAAGCCTTCAAATTTTTCTTGAATAGGCATACAAGAAATATCCAGAAAAATTGGAAACTCAACCCTACCCTTTTTTTATAAAAAAAATGAAAAGGAAGACAGAGAAATAAGAAAGCACACGTGTACAAGCCCACTGAGATTAAGAGAGAGAGAGAGAGAATACTTTTTGCATCAATAGAATATCTTTGGTGGAACCATCAGAAGAATTAGGATGACCCATGGCTTTCATAGTCAGCAGCACTAGACCAATAGTCACCATCAAAATATGGCAAGCGAGCAGCAGTTACCTTGGAGTAAAATTTCCTAGTAGAAATAAAGAAATGTTCGTATAAATTAGAGAAATTGACCATAATATTTTCGTTCGCTGCTTTTTTTAGCGTTGAATGATACCTGCAAGTGGACCAGTTACAAGTCAAGACATACTCACAAGATAAGACAACATTTAATTTGCACTCGAACAAACAGACCATAGAGCTTATCAGAGAGAGTGAAGGAGAGACTAACCATTGCCTTAACTTGTTAGATTTTGGCATCTTCTGAACCTCTGGGTGGCAATATAGAATATAATCTTCACCTTTTAAAAGAGGGCAGGACCATAAATAGCATTATAGTATTCTAGGTATCCAATCTGACAAAGGAAAATGACTATAAGAAAGAAACCATGAGTGAGGATGTTACCAAAAACTACATGAATACAATAATACTATACCAATATTTCATGGTAGACAAATGTACGAAGAGCTTCTCCAGTTGCAGTTTCTCTTTCTGGCCTAAAGTATTTAACAAAATCTAAGGGGACCCCTTATCCCCCTTTCTTTTCACCATTGCTGCAGAAGGGTTATCGGTGCTCATCAAGAAGGCTATGGAGGAGAATATTCTAGCAGGTATCAATGCCCTTCCTAGAAATTCTTCTGAGCTGGTGGTATCCCACATTCAATATGCGGATGACACCATCATTTTCCTGGAACCGTGTATTGCCAACTTTATTCAAATGAAAAGGACTCTCAAGATCTTCGCGTGTATGTCTGGTTTATCGATTAATTTCCACAAAAGCTCATTGATTGGTATCAATGTTAGGGATGACTGGGTGTCCCATTGTGCGGAGATTATTAGGTGCAAATCCAAGAATCTGCCTTGTACCTACTTAGGCCTTCCTCTGGGTGCTAACCCTAGGAGAAGATCCACCTGGGCACCGGTTATCAAAAAGTTCAAGGATAAGCTAGCGGGGTGGAAAGGAAAACACCTATCCTATGCTGGTAGGATCACTTTGATTAAAGCCTCTCTGATGAGTCTGCCTATTTTTTATATGTCCCTCTTCAGGATGCCGGCGGCTATTTTAAAATCTCTAAATGCCATCATGCGTAATTTCTTCTGGTGTGGGTCGGATAAAAAGAAAGCTTTCTGCAAAGTGAATTGGGGTTCCCTGGTATTGCCAAAAAAACTTGGAGGATTGGGAGTCGGGTCCATTGCAATAAGGAATCAAAGCCTACTTTTTAAATGGTACTGGAGACTTGACCCTCTCAACAGTTCACTGTGGCAAAATCTTATCTTCTCCAAATACAACATCAAGAGAAGTCTCATTCCGGAAACCATCTCAAATCCTAATGCCTCTATTATTTGGAAGGATATTGATCAAAACAGATCCTCCTCCCTTTTTGAGAATTGCATTGCTATGGATGTGGGCAGGGGTAATCTTTGCTCGTTTTGGCATGATATCTGGATAGCGGAGGTTCCTCTCAAGGTTAGATATGCTAGACTCTTCAATATCTCACTACTTAAGGAAGCTCGCATTAGTGATTGCGGTTCTTGGTACAGAGGATCTTGGCACTGGAATCTTAGCTGGAGAAGGGAGCTCATGGAATGGGAAAGGACACTGTTGGAGAATCTTCTGACCACTCTCAACAATTTCTCATTCTCTTTTGATCAACCTGACAGAAAGATTTGGATCCACCACCCGCTTGGAAACTTTTCAGTAAAATCAGCAAGCTCCCTTCTTGGCTTATTGGCAACTCTTCGACGGGGACGGATAGGCTGAAGATTTTCTCCTTCATTATGTGGAAACATCTCGCCCCTCCCAAAGTAGAGATCTTTCTATGGTTAAGCTTGTTAGGAAGAGTCAGCACAAAAGCATTCCTGGTTCAGAGAGGTATCTTAACAGCTGATTGTGCAAAATGTCCCTTGTGTTTGGAAGAGGTTGAAACGCTGGATCATCTCATTCTGGGTTGCCACTACTCCTCCAGCCTATGGTATCGTATCATCAGATGGTGGGGTTATGAGTTTTGCCTCCCTGCAGACTTCCATTCGCTCGTTCTTCAATGGCAAGGGCTGGTCCGTGGTTCTATCCAGTTTAAAATCTGGAATATTATCTTCTTGGCTTGCTTGTGGACAATCTGGTTGGAAAGAAATGCAGTCGTCTTCAATAACAAAAGTTGGAACTCAGACCGTATCTTTCATTTATGCCTGGCTCGCTCTTCCTTCTGGTCAAAAGCTCACAAAGATCTTAATCTCCTTTCGGGCCAAAATATTATCCTTGCATCCGACAGTCTTAAGCAAATGCATGGAAAAAAGAAGATAAGGCCTAAAATATTATGGTCCCCTCCGACGGCTGGAGTAGTTAAATGGAATACAGACGGATCATCTTTCGGGAATCCAGGACCTGCTGGGATCGGAGGAGTGTTACGGAATGATTCTGGTGTGGTACTTTGTATCTTCTCCTGTAACATTGGTGTCGCAGATTCCCTCTCTGCAGAACTGCTAGCGGTGCTTAAAGCGTTACAATTATCCTCAGAGTATCTCTCCCGTCATCACCTAGACGTGGTTTTTGAACTGGATTCACTGACAGTGGTCTCTTGGTTAAATAACAAAGATTCCTTCAGACCTTGGAGAATGGGAGCCTATTTGAACAATATCGGAAATCTACAGGCATCCTTAAATAGAGTGCTCTTCATACATAAAAGGAGAGAAAATAATCATTTTGCAGATCACATGGCAAAGGCAGGGGCAAACCGAGAATCAGACTTCATAGCATGGCTCTCATAATGGGGCCTGCATTTTACATAATTTTCTCTCTGCACGCCTGTTCTTGCTGTTTATTTTGAAGAGGTGCTGTCCTGGTGATTGATTACTAGGGAAGTCTTGGGATCTACAACCTGCTATCCATATTGCCTTGCTGAGGGTCTGCTGGTTTTGTTCTCCTGTTGTCCTTGCTTCTCGCCTCTGTTTCGTTTGAATTAAGCTCTAGTTAATCTAGTAAAGCTGCAGGCTCGGCTGTCAACTAATTGGATATTGCTGCTCTGTTCCTTGGCTCATGCCTGCTCAGTTTTTGCAATCATGGCTCTAGTTCCGCCCTTCATTTGATTTTGTAAGGCTTATTGCTGCTTGATGTTTTGCTATAGGGGGTTACGGCGACTGCAGACTGTTTCTGCTTTCCCTTAAGTTTATACAGCAGGCCTTGGTTTGTTGACTGTATCTAGTGGCTGGTTTAGCTAGTTCGGCTTCCAGCGCTCTTTCTAATAAATTTTTAGCTTATCAAAAAAAAAAAAAAAAAAAAAAAAAGCACAGCGGTGATTTGGTTGACTGCAGTCTGATCCAAATTCCTGTACATACATGCCAAAAAGGCACACATCTACCCCTTTAATTTTCTGGAACAATAGAATCACATGTAATACGAAACCCATTGGCCAGGTTTGAAAAAAATAAGAATGTTAGGAACCATACCAAAATGATTTTAACATGCTCAAGCCAGGAAAATACCATCCTTTATTTTCCATGCTCTAAAGGAGTTTCGTGATGTCCAGAAAGAATTAAATAGAGAAATTTTACAAGAATTAAACAGAGAAATAAGTAAATTTATCTCATGAGCTTAAATGTAAAAACTCACACCTTTGATCTATATGGAAATTCATCAGGATAATTGCCATTGAGGAATATCCCCAAAAATGCCTCCTCCACTTTCATCTGTTTCTTAACAGATGACACCACCCTGATAATAAGTCTTTAGCTCCAAGCACCTGGCAACAAGAGATTAGTATTTATCACCAACTTCCTGAATTCAATCATAAATAATAGGCACGTCCATGATACAATTAAAAATGAACAAAAGAAAGAAGCCACACTATAAAATCAGATAAGGTGTTTTAGATGATAGATAAGAAGCATGTCCAGGATACAAGTAAAAGGTGAGAAAATTGAAGAAATCACAAAAAAAAATCAGACAAGGTTCGGCCCTTGAAGGCATGTCAATATCGGCCTCCATCTCCCCCTTGTCGGGGATTTCACTTCCGTACACCTCATACTGTTGCTCTTCGTGTTGATCCATCTTCATCTACCTCCACCCGTTGAGAAAGGAGGATCCTAAATCTAATGTAGATTATAATACTAAAAGAGCTTTCAGGTTTTTGGTTTGGATTGGGCATTTTGGGGGAGAAAGGTTAATTTGAAATTTTTGAAATTCACACCACTTTAATTTTTCATTTCATTAGCGCCTACTAATCCTGCTAAAATAGAAATTAGCATTTTAGATGATTAGCTAGGGTTAATTACCTAGCTAAAATTAGCATGGAATTTTTCTCGCTAGATGCTTCATTAAATTAGCAAGGACTTCATTTGTAGCTAAATGTCAACGAGGGAATAGCGAGGGACATTTCCTCGCTAAATTGGTGAGGACAATAGTCCAAGCTAATGCAACATGAATTAAGTATCAACGAGGGAATAACGAGGGATATTTTCTCGCTAAATTGGTGAGGACTACATTCTAAGCTAAATTAGCGATTGCTATTTCCTCGCTAAATGATTAAAACTCACACCACTTTACAAACCATTGGCGAGGACCAGAATCCAAGCTAAATTAGTGAGGACAGTAATCCAAGCTAAATTAGCAAGGATAATGTCCTCGCTAATGATTAAACCTCACACCCACCATGAATAAACCATTGGCAAGGGAATACTCTCATTAAGTTGGCAAGGAATATAATCCAAGCTAAATTAGAGAGGATTACATTCTAGCTAAATGCTAAATCTCATATTAAAGTTGAATTACTTATTGGCGAGGGAATAATGCTCAATAAAATAGTGAGGACTGCATTCCAAGCTAAAGAATATTTTAGGGATTTAGAAAAAATATATCCCGCTAACTCCTTTTTTTTCTAAATCCCTAAAATAACGAGGGTTTTTTCCTCGTTAATTTAGCGAGGGTTTTGTTCCTTGCTAATTTTGCGAGGACTTAAAAGTTCATATGTCAAATGCCAATCTATTTACCCATTAATGAGGGTTTTTTCTCGCTAATTTAACGAGGATTTGTTCCTCGCTAATTTTGCGAGGATTAAATCCTTGTTAAATGGTTCATATATCAAATGCCAATCTATTTACACGTTAGCGAGGGTTTTGTCCTCGCTAATTTAGCGAGGATTTGTTCCTCGCTAATTTTGCGAGAATTAAGTTCTCGCTAAACGGTTCATATGTCAAATGCCAATCTATTTACCTATTAGCAAGGGTTTTGTCCTTGCTAATTAAGAGAGGATTTGTTCCTCATAAAATTAGCGAGGATTAAGTTCTGCTAAATGGTTCATATGTCAAATGCTAAACTATTCAACCGTTAGCGATGGATTTGTCTTTGCTAATTTAGCGAGGATTTATTCCTCGCTAAATGGTTCATATGTCAAATACCAAACTATTTAACCACTAGCGAGGGTTTTGTCATTGCTAATTTAACAAGGATTTGTTCCTCGCAAAATTAGCGAGGATTTAAATGGTTCATATATTATTCTAGCCGTGAATTAAGATTTAGCGAGGGGTCTTTGCTCGCAAAGTTATCTCTATTTTTGGCACCAAAAATTAGCTATAACAAAAATTATTTCTCACTGAATTGTTGCAAATCTGTTATCCCACTTGCCCCTAACAATATTTGTGATAAAAATAATTTTTTGTTGTAATGTTGTTACTAAATTATGCATTTAGCATTAAATTTTATTGTTCTAGCTAATTTTCATCACTATTCTGTATTTTTTTATAGTGTAAGTTTTCAGAACCCTTCTTATCTCTAATCTCAAGGTCAAATTCTTGCAACAAAAAAACCTAACGAATTAACCTAGGTTTAGCATCTTTCTTAGCAAATAAATCCCTTAAAGCTACATGATTCGTATAGATTATGACTTTAGATCCTAGCAAGTAAGACCTAAATTTATCACATGCATAAACAACAGCTAACATTTCTTTTTTAGTTGTAGTGTAATTCACTTGAGGTGGTGACAATACATGACTAGCATAAGAAATCACATGTAAATGTTTACCTTGTCTTTGTCCTAACACACATCCAATAGCAAAATCACTTGCATCACACATGATTTCAAAAGGTAATTCTCAATTAGGAGAAACGAGTATGGGTGCACTCAAAAGAGCTTCCTTTAATGTGTCAAAAGCTTTCAAACATGCATCAGAAAATTCAAATGGCACATCCTTTATCAATAAATTTGTTAAAGGCTTAACAACTAATGAAAAATCCTTTATAAATCTTCTATAAAAATTAGCATGTCCTAGAAAAGATCTAACACCCTTAATTGTAGTAGGTGGAGGTAATTTTTCTATTAATTCAATTTTAGCTCTATCTACCTCAATCCCTCTAATTTAAATTTTATGGCTTAAAACTATTCCCTCTTCAACCATAAAATGGCATTTTTTTTTCCAATTGAGCACTAATTTAGTATCCTCACATCTTGCCAATACTCTATCCAAATTACTCAAACATAACTCAAATGAATTACCATAAACACATCCATGATATCTTCTATCATATCCCTAAAAATAGAAGTTATATACCTTTGAAAAATCACCGGTGCATTACATAACCCAAAATGCATTCTCCTATAGTCAAAATTCCCATATGGACAAGTAAAAATGGTCTTTTTTTGGTCACTAGGATATATAAATATTTGAAAATATCCCGAATAACCATCTAGAAAACAATAATGAGAATGGCAAACAATCCTTTCCAACATTTGGTCAATGAATAGTAAAGAAAAATTATCCTTCCTAGTGGCTGAATTCAACTTCCTATAGTCAATGCACACCTGCTAATCCATGGTGGTTCTAGTGGAAATCAAATCACCACTCTCATTTCTAACTACAGTCATACATCCTTTCTTAAGTACACAATGAATAGGACTTATCCATGAGTTATCCAAAATTGGATAAATGATCCCAGCATCTAACAATTTAATGACTTCTTTTTTAACTACTTCCTTCATATTTGGATTAAGTCTCCTTTGTCTATCAGCCCTAGGTTTACACTCATTGACCAAATTAATTCTATGCATGACAACATTAGGACTAATTCCTTTCAAATCAGAAATTTGCCAACCTATACTCTTTATCCTCTTTCTAACAACCTCTAATAAATAAGACTCTTGCTTACTAGTGAGCTTGTTAGAAATAATGATAGGTAACGTATGATTAAAATCAAGAAATGCATACCTCAAATGACATGGCAATTCTTTCAATTCCACATTAGGTGAACTTACAATAGAAGGTGGTAAAGGTGCTTCATTTCTATATAAAATTTTTGGTTTTGAACTCTCTTGCTCCACCTCTTCATGGACTTCATCTTTAATATTTACCTCATCTCCACCTGCATTGTCTAATACTTCCATAACACAAGCATCATTGACATCAATTTTCATGTATACATTTTCATCCATGGGGTATCTTAATGCTTTATCCATGTGGTATTCTACCCTATCTTCCCCCACTCTTAGAATCAACGTACCCTCATAGACATCAACTAATGCCCTACCAGTTCTCATGAAAGGTCTTCCTAAAATCAATGTGCATTTAACATCATATGCAAAATCTAAAATCACAAAGTTAGCAGGTAATATGAATTTATCAACTTTAACTAACACATCTTCTATTATACCATATGGTTTCTTAATTGATTGGTCAGCCAATTGCAACACCATTAAGGTAGGCTTAACATAATCCAACCCCTCATTCCTAAAGATAGTCAAAGGCATTAGGTTAATACTTGCCCCATATTACATAAACATTTAAGAAACTCAACGTCCCCTAACGTATATGGAATAGTGAAACTACCATTATCCTTAAACTTAGTAGACAAATTATTAGTAATTATTGAACTACATGCCTCTGTTAACTCAACAGTAGATACATCTTTCCAATTTCTTTTCTTAGAAACTAAGTTTTTAAAAAACTTTGCATAATTAGAAATTTGTGTTATAGCCTCAACAAAATTTAAATTTATATGCAAATGCTTTAATTTATCAAAAAAAGATTGAAATTGCTTATCTTGATTTTGTTGCTTCAAACATTATAAAAATGGAGTACGAGGTTTAAACACTTGTGGCAAAGTTGCCTTACTAGCTCCTTCTGTCACCCCTACGACAGGTGTTGCGCTCGCAACAGAACACTCATCCCCCTGAAATC
>JBBPFJ010000558.1:28991-83106 GCA_037975025.1 Excoecaria agallocha
AAAAGTCGATTATTGAACTATTAGGAAATAATTCATAAAGTTTTAAAGGAAAAGAAGAAATAGTAAATTATAACCATATAAATTACGAAATGTATAAAAATATGAAAAGAAAAAAATTGATTAAAAAGAAAGTAATTGCAAAAGTTAAAAGTCCGAAAAGTATAAAATGGTCAAAGTGGATTATTGTAGAATAATTCACAAAAAGTGACCAAAAAAGATAAAGTAATTGAAAAAAGGAAGTGAATTAAAAGAAAAAATTATTAAATAGTCAAAAGCATGGAAAAGAGTGCAATTGATAAAATGTATTGTTTTAAGAAAAATGAAAGAAATTAAAATTATTGGAAGTTGCAAAATCTTTCCAAATATTTTTCATTGTTGGTTGCCCTTAGCAATAGTCAGGTAGTGATATTCTTATTTAGGATATAATTGGCTAGCCATAGAGACACCCTATACCGCGGTGCAAGTCATAGCGACTTGCTTTGCTATGGGTAGGATCTTTGATCTCCATAGCTTTAGTGTTTAAGTGAAAATGAAAGTGTTATTGATTTTTTTTAGAGAGAGATGGTCCTGTGGGGATCATTTCTCTATTAGTGGGACCTTTGGGTCCATGTCCCATATATCCTTTTTGAGAGTCCTATCATATTCCATTAGGAACACATTGATAAGAATAAATCAGAAGTGTAAAAGTAAATGATTATAAATGTTGTAAATGAAAATGACTGGATTGAAAGTAAGTGAAAACTTTGGGATAAAAATAAAATTGTTCCCAAAGGTCTATAATTAAAGAAGTAAAAATGAAATGAGAATTTTTGTAAAAATAATATAGTAATTCGTGTTTATCTAATGTAAAAAGTTCAAAAAATAATGCTAATTATGCATTTAAAGTCAATAATGACAATCATTTATTTAAGTATAAAAATATGATTAAGCAATGCAATTTTGATAGTATTGATTAAATAAAAAAGGTAATAATTTTAAACTAAGTGTATGAAACGATCCAGTTGTAAAAAGAGAAGTAAAGGAAGATCTATACACAAAGTATTCCAAACAACTATATCACTTTACATTAAAAGTTAAAAGCCTTGGTAATTGTAATGTGTTAACTAGTCAAAAAGCCAAAGTGAAATAAGAGAATAAATAATGAGAACTGGAACACTAAGTAGATAAAGTACCATTAAAGAAACGAGTACCAAGGTAACTCGTTAAATGAAAAGACGACTATATCAAATGATTTAAAAAGTATAGAATAAAAGTTAAGTAAAAGTAAAAGTAAGAAAAGTAAGAGTAAAAGTCAGTCTGAAATCGAATCACAACGAAAGTAGTGTAACGTAAATTGAAAGGTAGGAATTAAAATAAAAAGATTAACTAAAATATTGGTAAATAATGAAAATAGTGTTGTAGAAACTAAAAGAAAAATATTTATAAATAAGAATAAAAGCTACATAATGTATGTAATTATGTTTTAATTGGAAAATTCTAGGATTAGTAGTTACCACTGAACATAATTAGTGCTCAGCACATAATGTTTACTGCGTGCAAGTTCTGAAGTGCTGCGGGAGTCGTCGCACAAAGAAGCAGTGATTGAAGAAGAAGATGATTCAGTTATAATTATTTTGTATGTTTGGTATGTATATGCTTAGATAGCAACAATAAAGAATTGATATAGTTTGGGTTAGCATTTGTAAAATTGTAAATATTGTTATTTCTGTATATTGAAATCCGATATTATTGTTGTGCCTCTAAGAGGCTATGGGGATTGTTTGATTTTTCAGGAGGCTAATGCGTTCTAACTATTATGCTGCCAAAATTTTGTAAATTGAGTAATAATATTAAATTGTATCAAAGTTGTTCGACAATGATTGACGTTTGAAGAAAAAAAATTTACCGTTTACCATTAAATTTTGCATCAGAAAAGACTATTTTGATAAGGGTGTTACATTTCTATAATTGATTATATAGCACTGTAGATTTATATTTTAGCATGCTAACATGTGATAGCACATATGCTTAATCATGTCATTTTAATTAAGCAAAGACATAGTCATACATTTCACTTTAAACATATTCTTTGAATCATTACTCTAAAACATCTTTCAAGCTTCAAACCCAATCATGTAAGATCATACTATATATATATATCTGTGTTTATATGTACACATATATTCTACTAATCACATTACTTCTTTACACAAGTAAAGTTAACATTTCAAACTATAAGTATCATAGTAACTTCAAGAAAATAATAAGAATCATGTATAATCATCTAGAATTATATATATATATTAGCCCATTCAAGGAAAAGTCATATAACTAAATTTAGTAGATTTAGGTTCATCGATATGTATACAACTAGGTACCATTATCTTTACATATAAATATATATAACATGACATGTTTTCATAATTATTCATGGTGCTATAACCCTCGTATACTTGCATTCAAGGCCAATTTTATTCAGTTATATGCGTAACACATAGGGCTAGCCTAATATAATGTTAAAGGGGAATAAAAAGCAAAGTTTTGGGCAAAATCATGATGTCGTGCTCATGACCGTATCCTTTTTGGCCATACGAATTTTTCCCCTATTCCCAAAATCCTGCAAACTGCTTAACAAACTCATTTTGTACTTCATTTTTGACATAATAAACAACCTTTTTAGAAAAAAAGTTTTCTTCTACAAAGTTGTAGATATACATTTTCATTTTCTATATAATCAAACCTAATCTCAATATCAGTTCAAAATTGAAAGATATCGTCCAAAGACTGTCCGTGAGTACGTGACTGCACACTTATCCGATTTTCAAGCTAGGTTATGACCCCTTTAGAAGCAGAATTATAATGTGATTTATTCTTATGAAATCTTTTTATGGAAGTCTATTTTAAAACCAATAAGAATCATCTAATTATCTATTATCAAACTCAAGATATTACCAAAAGAATACAAATAGGTCTAGTGAACCCAAACCCATAATTTTAAAACTTACATGCATGTAGTTTTAAACATCAAAGATTGATGTTTTATTTCTAGTTACTCATCAAATATAATTTCATACATTGTATTATAACCTTTCTATAATAACATCACTTTAAAATAATCTCAAATCAAGCTTTTAACAATTTATTTATTCTAACTTTATCAATTAACCCATGGAAGGGGTAAATCCCTAAATCTCCTCTTTTGTAGCTAGAACACTATATCCAAATGCATCCATCTCATATTATAATCACGTATTTTAGCCAAGGAAAAATCATGCATAAAAGTAAGTTCCCAAACCTGAACATGGAACTCAAATCTTCTTCAAAATCTTCCCATTTCTTTCTCTTCTTTCTTCTCCAATCTTCTAGATCCATTCTACTCTTGTAATCTTCTTTAGTTTTGCCTTTCATCCCTACATGCAATTAAAAATAAGGTGTATTTATTCAAGTTTGGTAGCTGAATTTATAAGAGAAAGGAAAGGAAGATTTATAGCTTTTAAAGTAGAGGGAGTGTAGAGAGATCACTAGAGTTTTTAAGAGAGAGGAAGAGAGAATACAAAAATCTGCTCTCCCTATTGCTTGGCATCACTCTCTCTTAATGCCCCTTTTAGACTTGTCTTGCATGTGAGTTTAAGTGGAATGTGACATCAACTTGATCCCTCACAATTCCTCTTTTAATCCTCCAACTAATTGCATGTTATACATTGACCCCCACTTAAACCTTTTCTTCCACATTGACCCCAACCTTTCTATCTTCTTTTAATTGCATCCCAATTTACTATTCTATTATTACAATTGGCCTAATATTTAATTGTATCAAAAATTGACTCTTTAACTAATACTTCATACTTCAATTACAACCTTGAATATTATTATACCAATACAATAATTTAATTATGCCCTTATAAAATTCATACCATATAATTTACAAATTTATCACATAATTATTTATAACCTAATAACATTTTTGCCCCAATCAATATCTTAACTCTTAATAATTCATCCAATAATGCTCAATTAGACTTTAATAACATGTAATTGCCCTTGAATTCTACTAGGGCCTACTTTGGGTCCTTACAAATCTCTCCCCCTTAAGGAATTTCATCCTCAAAATTCATACCTATATACTTTACTCATGTACAACACTATCATTGCTATACCTCTATGTCTATCACAATCACCTATGATCCCGTACTCCTCTACCATCTTCTCTATTCACTTCTCATTTATCCTTATCTCCAAAAAAGGGCAACCATATCATATTGTTATATCATTACTATGCTTAATGTCTATTCCGTCAGTTTCCTTTTTAGTTGGGGCTTGTACATGTAGCATGATGTTTGATGCTATGCTATGCTTAAATGATGCTTTTGATGGAATATGACATGGTATGCACATAAAGATCATGTAGCGAAAAACAATAAAATTTGATCATACATGCCATACAATTTCATGACTAGAATCGAAACATGCAATTTTAGGGTTTTTAAAACTTACAACTTTAGATGCCTTTTAAATCTTCAATTTGGTAATGACCAGCAACTAAGATGAATTTATCCACCTTAGATCTTGATCACCAATGCCAAGGAACAACCTTTATGCCACTCCTCTCTATGTTCACACACACAATTGCACCGACGGCTTAAAATCGAGATTGCTAGCTCTCAAATTAAGTATTGTGTAATTGCTATGGTTTGAAGCTACAAAATTTGATTTTGTACTTCTCTTAGGTTGCTATTACTACCCAAGAACACAAGAGAATGAGGAACAATCCTTTCTCCTTGTGAAAATTGGCCAAAAGAATTTTGTGAGAGAGAGAGAGAGAAGTTCACGCCAAACCTAGAAAAACTAGGGTTTCAACACCACACACTTGTAACACTAGGGTTTTATTTCTTTTCTAATATATATCATTATCTTTTGGCAAGTGTTTGATCTGAATTTTACCATCTCAACATAATTAATTCAACTTCAATCACTTCCTAAAAATAAGTAATATATATTGATTTCAACTCCTTTGAATTTAAAATTCAAATTTGAAATAAAACACAAGACATTTAATTAAATAAAATTACTTAACATAATTAATGTGCATGTGCCGAAATTCGTTGATTTTTTATCTTGGAATTTTGGCCACTTCATTATTTATTAAAATGATTTAATTTAATTTAAATTCTTTTAGGCTTTAATACTCAATTAACTTAGTTAATACAAGATAATTATTTAATTAAAATTAAACCTTGTGGGCTGAATTTTTCTTTCTCATGGACCAAGGTCCAATAGTAATTTTAAAACCCATTACACACATTAATTTGACTTTAATTAAAAGCCCAAATTAATGTCCAATACCTTATTCAAATATTTTAAGCCTAATGCTTTGTGTGCGATCCTATAGGTACATTTAATATTGGCAATGAATTAATAAATTAATTCAAAGGCTATATATATTCTCTAGCAAGATATTATAGCATTCCAAATTAAATGAAAATGCATATGGCATTTAGTGACCTAATGCAATTTTGCATAGTCCGTTATCCATAAATATCAGAATTAATATAAGGCATGGAACTACTCATCCTTATATATATTAATTACTTTCTTGATATTCCAGTGACACTGAACTCTCAGATAAATAATGATTACTCATTATTTTATCTCGGTATGGCCATACACTTCTTAGTTCACTAATCAAGTGGTCGATGATATTTTCTCTCTTATAGAGAGGGGTAATCCCTTCACTTCTCTCATGCTCTCTTACATGAATCAATGCATACCCAAGCATACCCGTACTTGTCACTCTGTTACGAGCATGTTAGGTGTATGTCAAAGCACACAGTAATTCATAAAGAGTTTCATAGAGATTTTAGGTCTAAGAATTCCGATACAAAACTTGCATATGAGAAACATTATGACTTGTACCATGTAGTGTTCTCATGAGTGGATCGAATCCAGATACCATGTTCTAAACATATATCTATGATCTCTGATTGACACTCTTGTCCTTATAATCCGTAAGACATAACTCAACTTATCAGAGAGAGCATACTAATCTTAATTCATTTGTTATTCCCATACACTACAAAAAAACTGTCAATTAGCGACGGCATCATTTTCGTCGCAAATTGTGCGACGGATTAGCGACTGTTTTACAATTTCGTCGTGGAAAGGATATTTTCTATTTTTTTTGCGACGAATTAGCGACAGAATGAAAAAACAGTCGCTAATTATTGGCGAAAAGTGTACGCGCCATGTTTTTGCGACGAAATTAACGACAAATATTTCCGTCGCTAAATTTTATAATTATTTATTCATAAAATTAGTTCCAGAAAAATTAGCGACGACAATTTTAGTCGCTAATTTAGGAGGGAAAATTTAGTGCCTTTTTTTGCAATGGTTTAGCGACGAAAATTTTAGTCGCTAATTTAGGAGGAAAAATTTTAGTCGCTAATGAAATTTTAGTCGCTAATCCATCGCATATAAAGTAAAAAATAATTTTTTTTAGAAATTATAAATTTATTTTATAACTGAAAATTAGAAATTATTTTATTAGTTGATAATAATTTTTTAACAATTATACCAAAATCTAAATTTATTTTTTTAGAAAAATTGCATTTTTAATAATAATATTAATAAACTAATTATTAAGATTATTATATATTTGCGTGTTCAAGATTAATAAAAATAAATATTTATAAAAAAAGTAATATAAAATTTATTATTTCATTTAAAATAATAATAAAAAATTTTGTAATTTATATTTAATTTATAAATTTTAAATCAAATATTAAATTATTTAAAATCCAAAATGTTTAAATAATTAAAATACTCTTTAAATTAAAATAAATTAAAATATATGCAATAATAATAATAGTGAGAAAAATGGTTTTAAATTAAAATACTCTTTATAATAAATTATAAATTAACATAAATTAAATATATGCAATAATAATAATAGTGAAAAAAAAACTAAACGAAAATAAAGAACAAAAGAAAGAATAGCTAGGTACAGCAGAAAAAATTAATCGTGGCCTAGCCTCGGTCGAGGTCCAGTTGGAAAACTTGAGGGCATTTGGATGCATAATGTCACGATTTTAAGGTTAATTTATTATTTAGTTGAATAATACAATAGAGTTCAATCCAAGACTTAAACTCATAGAAGTCAAAATGAATAAATTTTCTAATTTAATTTCTTCAATTTAATTTCTATTATTTTTCTAAATGAATAAATTTTCTAATATAAATATATATATACACACACACACACATTTTTCAATTTTATTTCTATTATTTTTCTAAATGTTCAAAGCTCCATCTAAACTCATCCTTACCCTTTAACTTCACTACCGCGGTTACCTAATTGAGTGTTATGAAAGACTGAGAAAACTTACTGATTTGAAAATGGAGAAATGGCTTTGAAATTCTAAACATGGCCAGATTAATATTAAGATATTAAGTTAAGATAAATAGAAAAGGTGATGATAAAAAGATAAATGTATAGGCTATTTTGAACGGTAAAGATTAGTTTTTAAGGTCTGTAAGTTCAGTTTTTGTTGCAAAAAAGAGGCTATTTTCTGGATTTTTTACATAATGACCAGTTTTGTAAGTGAAAACGATCGAACAATTATTTGCCGTTAGATCGGCCTAATTTTTGGTGAGTATGTTCGAAACTCCTTGTTGTTAATTTTCAACGGTAAATATTAATTTTTAAGGTCTGTAAGTTCAATTTTTGTTGCAAAAAATAGGCTATTTTCTAGATTATTTACGTAATGACCAGTTTTGTATACGAAAATGATCGAAAAATTATTTGCCGTTAGATTGGCCTGAATTTTGGTGAGTACGTTCGAAACTCCTTGTTGTTAATTTTGGACGGTGAAGATTAGTTTTTAAGATCTGTAAGTTCAGTTTTTGTTGAATAAAAGAAGCTATTTTTTGGATTTTTATATAATGACCAATTTTGTATGTGAAGACGATCGAAAAATAATTTGCCGTTAGATCGGCCTAATTTTTGGTGAGTACGTTCGAAAATCCTTGTTGTTAAGTTTGAACGGTAAAGATTAGTTTTGAAGGTCTATAAGTTCAATATTTGTTGCAAAAAAAAGGTTGTTTTCTGGATTTTTTACGTAATGACCAGTTTTGTATACGAAAATGATCGGAAAATCATTTACCATTAGATTGGCATGATATTTGGTGAGTATGTTCGAAACTCCTTGTTGTTAATTTTGGACGGTGAAGATTAGTTTTTAAGATCTGTAAGTTCAGTTTTTGTTGAAAAAAATAAGCTATTTTCTGGATTTTTTATATAATGACCAATTTTGTATGTGAAGACGATCAAAAAATCATTTGCCATTAGATCGGCCTAATGTTTGATGAGTACATTCAAAACTCCTTTTTGTTAATTTTGAATGGTGAAGATTAGTTTTTAAGGTCTGTAAGTTTAATATTTGTTGCAAAAAAAAGGCTATTTTCTGGATTTTTTACGTAATGACCAGTTTTGTATACGAAGACGATCAGAAAATTATTTATCGTTAGATTGGCCTGATTTTTGGTGGTTACATTCAAAACTTCTTGTTCTTAATGTTGAACGGTGAAGATTAGTTTTTAAGGTTTGTAAGTTCAGTTTTTGTTGCAAAAAAGAGGTTGTTGATTCTTTTTGAATAAATTTTATTTTTATAATTACATTATGCAGATTAATTCCGGCCACTGAGAATATGTTGTTTATATGTGTGAGTAGTATTTTGGATACCCCGTTATAAGGATCAATTTATTTAGGATGTGACATAAGTGAATATTATTTTTAAATTTTTGAATTAATATTTTTAATTAAAGTATGTTTTAAAAACCAATAAAATAAAATCTAAAATAAATAGTTGGTGGAGTAATAATAATAATAATAATAATAATAATAATAATAATAATATTAATAATAATAATAATATTATTATTATTATTAATATTATTATTATTATTATTAATTAAAGTGACTAATTAAGTATGTTAATATATTAATTTAAAAATATATTAATTAGAATTAATATGTTATTAAAAATAATATATTAATTAAAGTGATTAATTTCTGGTTTAATTATATATATATATATATATAGAGAGAGAGAGAGAGAGAGAGAAAATGAAAACCCTACCTACTTATCTCACCTGCCTCTCTCTCCCCTCCGCCTCTCTCTCGTTGAACCGGCGCCTCTCTCTCGTTCGATCAGATCTCTCCATCGCTGTTCGTCGTCGCCGGGCTTGTGACCGTCGATATCCCCATCCTCCACTCCTTGCTGCTCCCCAGGTTTCATTTTTTCCTGGTGCCTTTGGTTTCATTTTTTTTATGAATTTTTAACCCGTTAATTCGTGCTGTGTTTAAATATCATTATCACTGCCATAGCCTTTGCTTTTCTTTTTCTTTATTTAATTTAGTTGATATTGAAATTATTATTTGTAAAACGCTTTAGTTTGAGTGGCTGATGGACTTTTTTAATATTGGTTTTTAAACATGTTTATGTTTTCCTCCATTCTCTCTGCAGACTAGGATTTGATGTTTTAGGGTTTTTTTTGTCTTATTTTGTAGATAGAGCCTATTTTGAGTGGAAATCTGCCTTCCGGCTTTGATTCAAGTGCATGCCGCAGTGTGTGAGTGCTGAACCTTTCCTTCTCTTTTCTTTTTCCCCCCTTCAGTTTATAAACATGATTTTTGTATATGCTGATCGTTAGATCTTTATTAGTGGTTTAGTATGGGCTAGTTGTATACTTGCTTCATCTCGAGCAAAACTCTTAGCTTTTTTATTCACCAGAACACCTAATTGGAGATGTCCTGATGACCTTTGGCATTGTTAAATGTTCCTGCCAAAAATCCTGCCTTGCACAATTGCGTATAAAAATGTTTGAATTCTGATTCTTGTGTTGCTCAAATGTTACGAGGCATTAGTGGCTTACTATTAAGTCATCTTTGAATAACATAGTATATATGATATTCATTTATGTGGTTGACCTATATATGATAAGATTTGATATAAAAATTTTAAGTTGATCTTGACTAATAATTTGTTATTGTTATAATAATTATTAATTAGGAATGAAGACTTTGCAAGATAAAACACAAGGGAAGGCTAATTGCTACGTTAGTGAGCAATACTTTGAAGAACAACTTCCCAACATTTGGTCATGGCAGGATTAATTACACTTAATCCTCTATTTAGTTTATGCATGAATAAAGGTTATATTTATATATATATTTGGTGTTAGACATTTACTGTTCTCATGTTTTCTCATGGGAGTAGAGTATGGCTTTAGCTGAGCATTCAATAATGGAATAAGGTTATATAATTAGATATTCCTTAATTTGGCCATATTGTGTTCAATTGTAACTGCATAATATTAGTTTAGTTCAAATATAAATCATCAAATTATAAAATATTTCTTTTTCTCATTGTATTTAGACAGTTAAACAAGAACATATAAACGATTTATTTTGGTATAATCATGGGGATAAATCCTTCTGATATGGGGCTTAATATTAAATTATAACCTACTTTTTATATTATAATTAGTTGCTTAATTTTTTAATTCATTCTTATTTAATATTCATTGATATCAATAAATATTAACTGTTATTTTTAAAAAATAAATATTAAATATTATTTTATGCTTCTCACATACACATATCTTGCTTGCTTTTGCAAGTTTCATTTGCCTTATGTGCTGTTTTTCATCTTGGAAATTGCCTTGGGCCCATAATATGAACATGAAATGCTGGTCCTATTTTATGGCTCTAGTGGATAGTATGTTTTTTGTTCAGTAAATGGTGCCAGTCTCATGTTTCTTCTAGGTAGTTTTTTCTTAGTTCGTATGGATTGCAGAATGAGATCGTTGTTTCAACTGGGTCTTATATCTTGGATTGGCTTAGCGAGCTTTCTCTTTCAAATTATTGAAAGCCATATTTTAGCTTGACAATCTTGTTATTTGAAAACAATATTCGAGAAACATCGTAGGCTGGTGTTAGTGAAATGTTTGTTAGCTTGTGAAGTGTGGGAAAAAGAGGAGTCAAAAGAGTAATTGAATGACAGACAGGAAAGATTGCAGCCTGATTATCTTGATTATAACATGATTTGATATAATATCATAAAATTGGTAGATTTTGCATATCTTTGGTGTTTATTTGTAGCAATAAATCTTTAGGATTTTGATGTTTCAGTTATGAATTCAATTTGACAGATATGTATTGTTACTAAAACATTATAACTGCATCTTGTGTAATTGATTATCAATTATAACGATACTATTGGTGATCGTTTTGTATTGACTTTTCTAAATTCTCATTTGAATTAGGGATCATCTTACAAAGGATGATATAAATGTGTATGCCACTGTTTTGAAGAAGCCAGCAAGTGGTACGACAGTGTGTATTTAAGTCTTGCCACATTGGTAAATTTCTGTCTCTAATCCTCACGTATTATGTTTATAGAAATACAAGCTGAGGAAGTAGGCTAAATCTTTAGATGTTTCTATTCTAAGCAATATCTCTTTTCCATATTTTATCCTTAAAAAGAGTCTTAATGAGTTTTCTTTAATCACTCAGCAAGTCGTGTGTAATAATCTCGATTTTCTGATTTGATATAGGATCCATGGAAGACGACCCTTCTGCTGAGGGTGAAAGAGAAGCTGAAGGCTAAGGAAATGGAGGAGGATGACCTTACCTAAATTTGAAGTTTACACCATTTTGATCTATTGGTTCTTCACAAATGATTTGATTGTATGATGTGTCTGTTCTATTTACACTGTTTCTGGTATAATTGTGATGGTTTTAATCAGAATGGGTTGCTTTACTACTTTGAACATGAGCTTGTTGTAATTGGGATATGGTGTTTTGATGAAATGTGTAGTTACACTTTAAATACAAGGTATAAATTGAATTTCTTACATAATATGTCATGTTAGAATCTATATATATGTGTGTGTTTCGGAACATATTATGCTTTGGAATAATATATATATATGTCATTATTGTATACAGGTTGAAAAATTAATAAATACAACCAAACAAAATTTCATTATGCTATAATTAAAATACAGCAAAAGAAAAAATTAAATTATGCAATAATTTAGCGATGGATATGCAACAGAAAATCTGTCGCTAATATGTAATAGATATAATTTCGGAAATAATTAGCGACAAATATTCGTCGCTAAATTTTACACTAAATTTTTATTTAGCGACGGAAAATTTAGTCGCTAAATATTATTATTATAATTCGACGACTAATTAGGAATATAAATTAGCGACGATATAAAAAAATTTGCGACGGAAATTTTCGTCGCTAAATTAGCGACTGATTTTAGATTTCGTCGCTAATATATTAGCGACTGTTCGTCGCGCCGTCGCTAAATTATATTAGCGACGAAATTTTGGCAATTCCCAGTTTTTTTGTAGTGAAAAAAATTAAAATATTTTTTATTTTTTTCATAAAAGAAAATTAAAATAAACACCTTAAGATATTATCTAAGCAAAATGTAAAACTAAATAAAAAAAATAATAATGCAAATAAGAACAAATTAAGAAAAGAAAAAATAAGAAAAGATAAACAAACAAAAGTAAATAAAGGAGAAAAAACAAAATAATGTCGGGTGACAAGGATTAGAGTTTGAGTGAAAAAGTAATGCTTTACAATTTAAAGAAAAGGAATTCAATAAAATAAAATGTGAAATCATGTGTTGATTACTTCGTCCACCCAAATTACCCTTTTTTTTTAGCTTTTTCAAATTTTTTTATACATATGATCTAAGGTAGAATAAAATTTAAAATTAACAATAGGAGAATAAGAAAAAAAAAGTAAAAAAAATAAATAAAAAACAAAAAGAAAAATGTAAGAGAGAAGAGGAAAAGAAAGAGTAAAAAATCAAAATAAAGGGTACTCTGCTTTGGGTTGCTTGGACCTACTTGGTTGCGTGGTGGACTCTCCTATTTTCAATATTATTAAAATTGGACCGAATAAAAAAATAGTAAGGCTGGATATTCGTGGTTCGACCGGTTCAATCGGGTTCAACCATATTTTTTTCTATTTTTAAAATATTATTATTTAATATAATTTTATAAATACTACTATATAAAAATTAAAAAAAATATTTATCAAACATTAAATATATGTCACAAATATCTCAATAATAAGTTACAAAACAAATAAATTCAATTTTATTGCTACAAGTGCTTAATTATGAATTTTTAAATATAATATGTTAGAAATATAAAAATATAATCACATCATGAAAAACATTTCTTGTTTAGATGGAGTACTAATGAAGCAAATACAAAAAAATATTGACCTTGCATATATGAGTATAATTATATTTAATTACAATGAATCCAAATAGATAATAACTATATTAAATTATTATGTGACATCTTTAGAATTTAAAATATCAATTTTTCAAATAAATAAATAATGAATATATATATATATATATGTTCATAAAATATTAAATATATGTCACAAATATCCTAATAAAAAGTTACAAAATATAATATCAATTTTATTACTACAAGTGCTTAATTATAAATTTTTAAATATTATATGTTAGAAATATAAAAATATAATCATATTATGAAAAAATTTCTTGTTTAGATAAAGTACTAATGAAGCAAACATAGATAACATTGACCAACACATATGAGTATAATTATATTTAATTACAATGAACCCAAATAGATAATAAATAAATTAAATTATTATGTGACATTTTTAGAGTTTAAAATTCTAAATTTTCAAATAAATAAATAATGGAAATATATATATATATATATATATATATATATATATATATATATATATATATATATATATATATATATGTGTGTGTGTGTGTGTGTGTGTGTGTGTGTGTGAAAATATACAAAAAAAAATTATGATTTTTTACTCATTTAAGCCAAAAACTCGATTCTGTTCGGTTTTTTTTGTTCTCTGGTTCAATCCGATTTTTTACCAATCTATTTTTAATAGTTAAACCAATCGATTAGCATGTCGATTCACAGTTTAACCGGTTCAACCAGTCGATCCGATTTTAATAACATTGCCTATTTGAAACAAACTTGTAATTAGTGATGAAAAGAGTTGAATCCACAAGAATTTGTCGAGTTTTCATTCTCTAAATAACTAGAAAATTAACAAACTAAAAATAAATGATCGGGGATTTTATAAACTAAGAATTAAAAATAGAATTAAATAAAAAATAAATTAAAACAATAAAATAAAAATACAGAAAATGAATAAAGATGAAATCAATAGATGAAAAATTCCATTTAAAGGTACTTTGC
Organism: Excoecaria agallocha; assembly: GCA_037975025.1. Classification (NCBI taxonomy): domain Eukaryota; kingdom Viridiplantae; phylum Streptophyta; class Magnoliopsida; order Malpighiales; family Euphorbiaceae; genus Excoecaria; species Excoecaria agallocha. The sequence goes on from JBBPFJ010000558.1 coordinate 43,273, forward strand.
AACACAAGATTCAATTTACCGATAATAGATGAAAATATAATTCTAAAATCATGTAACAGACCTGTTATAGTCGCCGATTTCGCACTTCTGACCACTCTTTTCATATTAATTGGCTAATCAAGTAAGACTGTAACTAACCCCTAACCAATAAACAACCATTTCATAAGTGAAAAGCTTTACGATTTAGAAAGATCTGAGCTAAGCAAACCAACCTACAAGCGAGATTGATTTAGATTAAATCATGCATTTACTTAATATAATAACTCTTTTGAGTGATGTTATACTAATTGTTACTTGTTATTGAATCTACGAAATAATTACGGATTTGATATTTTCAATTAGTTGTATGTTATTTAATTAAATAAATAATGGACCCTTAATGCATATAAAATAAATAACAATCGAGATATGCTTTCTCTAAGCCACAGTAAATAACATGAACATCACATAAAGTTAAAGAAGAAATTAAAGCATAAATAATCTCACAACAATTGATTGAATCCTGCCCTTGAATTAACCTTTAACCAAAATAATGTTTACCGACTCATGGCCATTACGAAACTAAAGCAAAGCATAAGGGTGAGGAAGAATCAGATTTGATCTCCCCTTTTATTCCTAATCAAACTCCTAAAGTAAAGGAAAGTAGTTTAATCCTACCCAAACTTGAAGAATAAAATAAAATATTAAATAAAATCTAAACTTTCTAAAACTATTGTCTTATCCCTAAAATATAGCATAATAATCCTCAAAAGACAACTGGAACTCCCTTGGCAGCTAGGCAACACGTGCACAAAATAGGTCTACTGAAATATTCTGCCTTGGTCAACATTTCCTTAGCCTTAAACAAGGCCAAAGCTTACCCTTACCTGTTAGACTTGGGCGAGGCTAACATCAATATCTGCTCAGATTCAGCTCTTTACTTCCAAATTTCTCCAAATCTTCATGGTTTTTGCAAATCAACTCCAATCAGCCACAAATTGCTTTTTTCTTACTAATTTAATCCTGCAATGGTCAAAATCATAAAATAAGTTAAAAGTTCCTAGATTTGCTAAAAATCTATTATAAAACATGCAAAATTAAGTATAAATGTGTAATTTTGATCACTTATCAATTTATGTTTAATTTCTTTTTTATTTTACTACCTATTTTTTCTATTCTAGTTATGACTCCATTTAGGTTTAATTAGAAAGAAAACTAGATCATATATATGAGTCATTATTTTTTCTCTTGAACTTTGGAGGTTGTACGTCTTATTCATCCCTAAACTTCCATTGTTGAATTTGTGTAGCAAGATTTGCTTTTTCAATCAATGGATAATCAAAGTTTCACTTCTTTTACTTGTGAGATCTAAATATTTTAACTGATTCTTTACTGCTTTTAGTATTTATATTATTTATGTGATCTCATGACAATATTATTTTGTTAATTGTTGCAATAATAGCCAATTGTGCAGTTGTTAGAATAGTATACATATATACGGGTTCGCTAGATCTATACTTGTCTCTTTAATCTGTAGTTTGGTAGTAGGTTAGGGTGGTTGAATAGTGAGCAAGTACTTAATTCATTTTAAGGAATAATATAATTTAACTTAAATGAAATCGAGCATCTTGTTTTATTGGTTAGAATCAGATCTTTCTATATCTTAATGTAATTATTGGATTAAATTGTATGAAATATCTCGTACGGTTGTTCTATAATAAGGGCTAATAAGTGTCTATTGGCTGAATTTATAAAGTACAAAAAGATTGGTTGTTAGAAATATTTTCAATAATTAGAACTGGTTTACTGAATAATGTTTAAAAATAATTATTAAATCTACGATAAGAACTAAACTGGAATCCAAATTATACCTATTGTTGGAATTGTTCTTTGTGCTGATTTTATTTTATTTTATTATGCTATAGTTTTTTTTGTTTAATCTTAGTTTGTTTATTTTTGCAATCAAAATTTCCCATTTTATTATTTATTTGTTTATTTAAAAAAAAACTAATTTCCTGCCAATATCTATGGATTCAACTCCATTTATCATTGTTACAAATTTATTTGTTTTAGGAAGTAGAAATTTATTTTTAAAAAATGGATTGTTTTTGCGCTCATATGATTCAAAATGTAACGATTTTATCCCTCCACTTTAAGTTTGTTTTTTGAAATTTTTACCTTATAGCGATTTTGCCCTTATTATAAATGAAAAATCAATGTAATAGATGAATATAACATCAACCAATAAGATCTATTCTGAGATGTTGCATACGTGGTAATGAAAAAAAAAAAAGAAAAACACTTTTTCCCTCTCCTATCCGTCCTTCTCCCCATCCTCATCTCTTATAACCAATGTTATTGAAACCGACCGGACCGGCCAATTGAACCAATTTAATAGCAAACCAACAGCCTGACCGATTGGTTCAACTAGCAAAAACCAGATTAGACTGAAAAAAATCAGGAAAAATCGAAAACTCGGGAAGAACCGAATTTTCTCCTATTTTGTCAAGACGTTGCCATTTAGTATATATATACAAAAAAAAAGAAAAAGAGGAATTAGATTTTAATTTTACAAATTATATAATCTCATCTGCCTTTTTTGATTTTCTCTTCAGCCTCACTTCCTCTCCTCGTTCACCATAGTGCTGCCGCTACAACTCCATAGACCAATGCAACCACTTGCATTTCCGACCGTCGGATTCCTCCACTGCTTTCCTATTCAAGTGAGTCTTTAATTTTTTTATGAGTTTTAGTTTTTATTGACATAGATCTGTTGACTTTTATTTTTTTTCAAATAGCAAATATTACAATGTTTGGGACACAGGATTAGAGATTTGCTTTCGTACTTTCTTGTATGTTGCTCTTTCTCTGCATTATCAATTTATGGTAGGTTTAGGTTTTGGAGTCATTGTATTGTTTAATTTGGTTGTCAGAATCTTTGAAAGATTTTAAGATCATTTTTAATATCATTTGACTTGTTTCTTCCTCAGACATCCTGTTATCTTTGCTTTTGGATTTAGCATATGCCTCAAAGAATTCTTTGTTCTCTTTCTCTAATTCATTCCACATTGCAATAAAACATAACTCTTTCATGTCATTTAAGCTGTGAAAACGAAAAAGACTTACGTAGACTCAGTATATGAAAAATTCATGGATCAAGCCAATATAAAAATGCCATCTAAGATAAGTTATAATGGTAATTAAAATATATGGATAACACTTCATCGTTAGCTTGGCCTGTAAAAAAGTTCATGAACATAATCCAAACAAGAATTTTCCAGAAAATAACCTTTATATCTTATGTTTGTATTTGTCCATGTCTGGAGTTCTCTTAAGTTGATAAGAAAATTTTGTCAAGATGGTCTTGGGAACACTAACTACCTCTTTGTCTAGCTAAAGCTTACCAAAACCTGTACTCAAGCTCAAATTACTTGTTTTGGAGTTAGCTATAATTGGAAGTTCATTGACCATATAATAAATGTTATTGATACAGAATATATATATATATATATATATATATCAACACAAGGTGCTCCAGTTTGGATCATCTACGGTTTTATTAACAATTCTTGGAATTACCAATTGTTTTATTTTCGTTATGTATGTATTCTCCAAAGACTATGAGGTCTTCAGTCTGCACTCGAAAGATCATTGCTAAACTAAAACTTCTTTTGCATCTATTATGCAACTTTGATAGCTTATTTTGTAATTTTAATAAATGTAGGAAAAGACAAGTTGGAGAAATAGTGAGATATATAGTCCATTTGGAGGAGGAGGTCGGTTTTGTCCAGGAGCAAAGCTAGCTAGACATCAAATTTCTTTCTCCACTACTTTGTCACTACCTTCAAGTGAGTTTCTCCATCTCTATCTATCTATCTAGTTTATTATTAGGATATTTATGACAAATGTTAAATGTTTTGATGGATTTTTTGTTTGAGTGTTTATACAGTAGTATTTATAAAAATTATACTAATTAATAGTATTTTAAAAAATAGAAAAAATCTAATTGAACAGGTCAAACCATGAATCTCCAGCTTTGCCGGTTCTTTATCCGATCATGTTTTAATAAACATTGCTTACAACTATGTATATGTATGGTTGTGTCCCTTCTTAGTCACCAGTGACTAAAAGATCTACCGCCACCACCACTAATAGGTGAGAGAACTACTCTCACAGCTATTTACGCTACGAAAAAGGCAAGTAAAGAAAAGAGCGGTCTACTTTAAAGCTTTAAACAAATAAGGGTAACAAATTCTTGTCTTCTCTCGCTACCACAATGGCCGTCGGAGATGCTTTCGCCACTAACTGTTTGATTAAAAAATTTATTGTGGCTTTATTTGAAGCCAATATTGTTCTTGATGCACTCTCTCATCTCCTCTCTCATTTTAATCCCTCATCTCATGCTTTACCTATAAAGTTAACATCTTTTTCTTTTTTTATTTTATTTACTTCAATTAAAAGCGAACCCGAACACTAATTGGGTATTTTTGGTAGTTATATCTAAAGATCATAGAAGCTAAATGGTTTGATTAGAACCCAAAACTAGTAGCAAACCTTATTGCTTTGCTTAATAAACAAGGCTACAAAAAAGAGTTTTCAATTATAGTCTCTAATTCCATTTCTAATTGTAGCTTAGAGAGAGAGAGATATTTTGTTGTTTTATCGTAATTTCGTTGAGTCTCACTCTAAATAAATTAAAATCATTTTTAGGTTTTGATGATCCTTTATAATACCCAAAAAAATAAAAACTATAGGCCCATCACTAAAAGACCCAACGGATGCCTCTACTAGCCAGTTGGCTAAAACATGAGAAATGAGATCGTCTGATCAGATGTTACCTCTTCCTAATATGATGAGGTTGTCTAATACACACCACCGTTAAGTCACCATTATATATACAATAGGTCATATCTACTTCAGAGTAGGCCAACTATTCAAGAACATTGTTCAACCTTCTAGAGCTCTATAAATAGCAGGTTCATTATGTAAAATACACAGTCTCTCTAGTATTATTCATATTCTCTCTCTAAGAGCTTTTCTCCCAATTGCTAACTTAAGCATTAGAGTGCTAATATTCGATGCAATCAGGCAAGCACTTTTTACAGGTTTCACAGGTTATAGTCTAATCAAAATCAACCCTTAAGAGCATGTCAACCTCTTCTTCTTTCCTACTCAAGATTCTCTCCCTCTATTATGAAAATTTTTTATTTATCATTTAGTGGTTTCATTGAGAGTCGATGGCTGAGCAAAAAGTACCTAACTTCTGCACTATTGGGAGAAATGTAGACTCACAGCCATAAAAAGAAAGTCAAAGTGCAAAACTCTATAAAAGCTTTTGAGACTATATGAAAGAACTCCAAATGGAAAGTTGAACCCAAAACTCCATGAAAGTCTTTAAGACTACATGGAGAAACCATGGACAACAAAAAAGAAAAGGAGAGAAAAAAAATTACAATGACCTAAAGGCCAGAAAAAGGAAAAATAATAAGCATTAAGGCTGATGAAGGACAAAACATCCTCTTCCCATAATAGCACACAAGGATACGATAGGCTTTACAGTTCCCCTATCAAAAGAGACATGGAGAATAGCAGGGATAGAATGGAGCAAAAGTCCACATAGCTTCAACCAAAAAAGTGTCACCTTCTTAGCGAAGAAAAAACATAAAAGCTCATCAACAATAGGCAGGTTGATAAAAACAATGATCACACCAAGCGGAAAAATGGATAACCCCTTTTGGCAAGGTCAACCGGCCCAAAGAGCAATAAAAAAGAAAGCTAAGGGATGGATTAAAAAACTAATTGGTTTTACCAAACTCAAATATCCACCCAATTGAAAAAAAGCTCTTAACCAAGGATGCCTAAAGAAAAATAAAGAAAAGCAAAAAGCAAAAAGATGTAACTAGATGATCGGCGAAACATTATGGCCGGATCTCCACTTCTTTGAAAAAGGAGCCCCATGGTAGCCAAAAAGCCTAAACAGATCCAAGAAGCATCGGCAACTAAAGTAAAAGGCTGAAGAAGCTCTATGATCAAAGCAATTGGTCTGAGTCTACCCTCTCGAGAACTTCACGAAGTCAAGATAAAAGAATAATTTTATCTATAGACAAACCTGAGTAGGGTATAAGTGTAACTGCAGCAAGATAATATGCAAATAAAAGCGAAAGGACATTCAAGCTCACTCAAGGAGAAGCAAAGGCCAAAGATGCATGAGTTGAATGCCTAAAGCTCCTGAGGCATCAAAGATATGTTTCGAACAAAGGAAAAAGGCAAGCCACAGTCCAGATAAGATGAATTCTTATCATTAGGATGACTACCTATGATTAGCTCCGCTGAAGGCAACAAACCAATAGAGAAATGTCATAAAAGCAAAAAAATTAAAATGCCCTACAATCAAAATGCATGGCCTAAACCAACCAACGAGGTATATTTCATGCGAAATTAATAAATCCCGATGAAAAAGGCAACAAAAGAATTTGATCGGGATATGAAAAAATTGCTACAGCAGGTCGGCACATGAAGAAAATAAACAATAGGGGTTTTCACCAGAACAACATAGCTCAAGCAAATGCAAGAGCAATTGAAACAATGTGACCCAGATCCCCATTAAAAGTGCGAATGGGTGAAAATCCATAAGAAAGCTTTGGAATAAGAAGTGCTCACGAAAGTAGCTGAGCAAAAGCATCTATGCTGTTAAAAAGGAACAAGGAAAGCACTCATAGAACACTATAAGAAAAATCCAAAATCCCGACGAAAAATTGATAACGGAAAATTTTCCATCGCTAATTACTAACGAAAAAATATTTTTCGTAGGAAAAGTTGTTAGAAAAAATATTAATTGCGATGGTATAAAAATCCATCCTAAATAATGGTGGGAAATAATCTCGCCAAAATTTACTGATGGAAATTAGCGATGGATTCACAAAATTTCGTCGTTAAATTGGCGCCAATATCACACAGCTAAATTGTAAATGTAATTTACCGATGGTATGTTGAATTCGTTGGTAATTTACCTACATAATTTAATAACCATAGGTAAATTACCTACGAAAATTTTTTTTCGTAGGTAATTTACCTACGAAATTCCATTTCTGTAGTAATTTACCAACATAATTCATTTTTCGTAGGTACATTACCGACGAAAATTATTTCCGTCGTTAATTTACCTCCGAAAAATTAATTCTGTCGGTAAATTACTACGAAAATGGAATTCGGTAGGTAAATTACCGATGGAAAAAAATTTTTGTTGGTAATTTACCTACCGAATCCCAATTTCGTAGTAATTTACTGACGAAAGTGTTTTTCCGTTGGTAAATTTGTACTTTACAAAAACTATGTCGTTTTGTTTTGGACTTTAATTTATTTCTCTATCAACCCTTGCCTGTTCCAGAAGCCATACAATAATTTCCTTTCTTCTTTCGTTTTTTGTTTTGCTTCCTTTGTTTCTCTTCTTCAAGCTTTGCATTGCCTTCTTCTCCAGTTGAGCTGCCATCGTCACCTCCACCATAGCAGCTGCCGACGACTTCGCCTCATGTAACCACTCTCTCACTGTTGCTGGTTACTTTTCATCTCATAAGCCCTAGGTAAGTCATATTTCACCCTTCAATCTTTGTTTTGTGATGGAAAATTAACGATCCTGAGTTAGGAGAAATAGATCTAGGGATTTTGGTAAATTTAGGGGATTAACATTTAGATTTAGGAATTTTGGTAAATTTGGGGGTTTAACATTTAGATTTACGGAATTTTTTTTGTTAAGGTCTTTATATATACTATTGATGTAGTAATGATGGTTCATTCTTATGGATTTGGCCTCCAGGAGCTCTCTCTTTTTGCATGTTTATATTATTTTTCTTTTTTTGTGGATATTTTTTCTCTGCAAAAGAATGGCTTTTCTTTAAGTTCCTGATCCTTCAAGATTCGTGCTTTTTTTGGATCTCTTCTGGGTATCTTCTGTTTGTTTGGATCTATGCTGGCATTTGGTTATAATCACTAATTCTGTGATCAAGATCTTGCTTTTTCCCGAATTACCTCTTGTTAATTTTTGGGTCTCGATTGTTTTTATGAGATTAGTTGAGCTCTGTTTAATTGGTTCAAATCAAAGGCGCTGAGTATAATTTGAAATGTAGGCTGATGCAGAATATTGGGGAGGCATTTTGTTGGCTCTTCGAACTGAAGAGCTATTAAGGGTCACCATTGAGTAAAAGCTTCCCGCTTTGTGTGTTAGTTAGAAAACCAGAAGCAGGACATTGTAAAAATTTTAAATTACTATTATCATATACCATATAGCTTTTAACCATTTGGTTGCTTTGTATGTGGTGAACAGAATTTGATTAACCTATAGCAAATAACTCTCTCTTTCTTGGATTTCCCTTTATTTATTTAGGAATGTCTTGTCAATGAAGTGTGGAATTAACTGGAGTATTGACAGTCCATCTAGTTAGTTATATTTTATTTCTTGTATAATTCATAACAGTTAGTAATGCTAGGTTTGGCATGTGCATGATGATAGTTTAATCAAAGTACATACAGATATTATTAATACCGAAAGAGTAATTCAGATAATGGTCAATATTTAAAATACATCCTTTGACTATTATGATAAAGATTTAAGAAAGTTAACTTCGAGACAATTGGATCATGAAAATGTTATATTACCCAGCTGTTTAGCAAGCCCCTCTGAGTATCACATGCAAATTTCTTAAATTGTGTTATGTTGCATATCTAATGTTAATTGTTCATCTGTCAGCTGAAGCTCTTTTTGTTTTTCCCATGCTTATTTTCAATCTGAAGATTGTGAATGTATATACCTTACATGGCACTTCTCCTTTGCCCTTCAATCTAGAAGTTGTTTTGTTTTTATAAATTGGATGAACCATACTGGCTGACTTATCAACAACAAGTAAGTGTTTGGACTTTCACCGTGTCTTATTTTAAACCTGCTGCTTAATTTGTTTATACTACATACCTAGAGTATCTTATATCTACTACATCTGTGGACAATATTTTATCTTTCTTAAATTTTTTTTATTAATGAGTTGGTATTAGGTCTAGAATGAAATGCTGGGGCACTTTGAAGTACCATTATTTGACTGACATAATTATTGCATTGTGGATGTGCTCCAAAATGTTTAACTATTATACATGTTCCAATTGGGTGTGTCAGCAAGGTTAAGGGGATTACAAAACATTTCAATTTTACTTTGCCCGATGAATTGTTAATGCATGAAAATGAATAATCAAAACCTAACTCATATGTTTTTTCCTAATTCATGAGATGGTTAGCATTGGACATTATAATGAATTGCACATAATGCATCCTTTTGAAGTTTTTTATACATCACTTGTGGTGTTTGTAGTATAATCCTTTGCAATAGGGGTAGCCATGATCTTAGAACAAAAATCGGTGGTTTGAATTCTCTAAAACCTGGAATTTCAGTATCAAGGCAGTATTTCTGGTAGTGTTTCTCCTAAACCAACTTATATCCCTTCTCCTGTGAGAGTTTATTTAATTTTGACATTTCTATTTAACATCCTTGTAAAATTTCAGCTGCAAAACTAAACTTTAAAATTATCTTATCATTTTTGTAATCACAATTTGGTAATAATCTTGTGAGTTAGATATATTTTTGTGACATTAAGCTATTTTATAACTGTTTGTTTTATAAATGTGTTCAAGTTCTCTACGATTGTAATACCACTTTTGTGTAACCTACTTCTCCTCTCTATTTGATTTTTGAGAAAACAGTGGGAATTGAAACTTAATTAAAACTAACAATCCTTCACAATCTTCTCTGCTGAACCTATTGATTCTGTCCATTCATTGTCACCCAAACAAATAAAAAGTCAAATGAGGTACCTGAAATCCTTTATCTGATAATTTTACTAAGGATGTCCCAAACTGTCGTCTCTTATAGGTAAAATCTAACCCTTTTTCTTCTTTTATTCTTTGATGATTGCCTTCTTGTTTCTGGGTTTTGCCTATCATTTCCACAATTTATTCGAATTTGTTACACTTGTGCTAACAAGCTATGGCTTTAACTCTGTTCTCCATCATTAAACAAGACAGGTTCTTGGCTTACTAGCCCCACCTACTGCCTCAACCACTTCAATTGCAGCTTTTAAACTTAGGGAGTGCATTTTGAAGTAACTGTTGATTGATTCTTTCTTCTATTGCCATTGTTTTACTCCTCTCCCAGTATTTTAAATATTTTAGTAGTTGCTCTCTTACTTTGTTTTCTGCCTTTTTTAGTGTTATTATTTTTTTTCAAATATCTTATGCATGGCATCTTCTATGTGAAAGTTTTTGGATTATAATATTATATGCAATAGCTATACTAGTTACACTTTTTTCTATAAAAAAAAGAATATGCAGCAAAATGATTATTTCCACATAAAAATGAGTTCTTAGTTCGTTGACTTCACTAACATCCTGCCTTCCTAGATGAGTGGTTGGGAGTCCTTAGTTTCTGTTTAGGGTTGCAAACTGTTGGGTTAAGGTGTGTGATAAATATAGTGGTTGGTATAAAGTATGAAAATTCAGCGGTCGCTTAAAAGTACAAATGAAGTGCTGAAACTTAAGTGTGTTCAGTATCATTTAATGTTTTTGGTTATAATTTTATAGAAACCAACAAAAAATGATTTCATTTTTTAAATTTTTTGATAACTTTTATATGTATAAAAGTTGTTTTAAAACCAGTTTATTTGTAAAGTCCCTTACTTGAACTACTTAATCAATCTTAGGTAGCATAGTGATGATATGACCTCAAAGGATAACGTGAGGGAGTTAAAAGGTTCAAAGTATGGGTGCCTCTAAATATTTAGACAAGGAAAACATAATATCCTTCACAAAATATCTATATATACATAAATATATATCATGTCCACGCCTTCCACTGAAATCTTGTTTGCCACTTTGCTTGAAAACTTTTTCTGGTGAACTATTTGATTGCTATTTCTTGGGCATATATCTACACTACACCATCCTATTTGGGGATTAACTAAATTCTGGGAGATCATCACACATAAATACAAAGCCTATGCGCAGCTAAAATATATATAGATGATCAACAATTAAATACACTGATGCCAACTTCCACTAATTTTTTTAATAATTTTAAAATTCCCTTTGATGCAAGCCACATTATTCATAGTGCTACAGCCTACAGTAATGCTTTTTTTATTGTTTCTTTTTTAAACTGAATATAATTATTTATTAGATTTATTTCATAATTGAATATAGTAGTTTAGTGCAATTGTTAAGTAATTTTGTCAGGAACAAAAGGACAGATTTATTTTCTGGTTTGCTTGAGCAATTTTATAAAAATTAAAGCTGAGGAATAGCGAAAGAGTTTTGCCATTTCATATTCATTTGTTTATGGAATATTAATAGACCATTATGAAATGAACTTATTGATAATTAGTGTGCTCGTAAGAGTGGAAATAACATATTTTATTATGTTATAATGTAATGGAAACTGAGATATTAGATAGGAAACAACAACACTGTTGAATTCGTGGCAATGTAAATCTGAAATCAAAGGTTTAACTGAGCAGTAAAAACCCTGACTATGAAAACTTTGTTCCCTATAGTGTATGCAACAGGGAAAGTGTTCCCATGAAATTCTGAAACAAACACTTAGGGTAGACGATGGTTGTTCAAGTAAAATTGCAAACCAACCAATCAAACCAACCTAACTCAACCTAACCCATTATATCCAAGTTTTAGTAGTAGTTGGTCGGTCTTATTCTTTTGATGGTCAGTCAATCTTAGCATTAATCATGTCATTCAATATTATATAGTAAAGAAAAATTGGAATTGATTGCATAAATATTGGTCACGGAAGCATCAATTAGTGCCTATGTTGATCATAATTACGCAACCTAATTCTACTTGGAATTTTTATTTTTATTAAATAAGTATCCTAGGTTTAAGTTGTTGATGTAAGGTCAAAGTTATTTTGTTGAAAATAATTTCTTTCTGCACATGCGCCCAACTTACGATTAACAGCTTCATTATTAGTAGGAAAAAAGTAAATTAGATGGAAGCTTAGGTTTAGGTGATGTACATTTAAGTATTTTTTGTGACACGTGGTTGTATTTATCTAAACTGTAAATGATAAATAACTTATTTTATCTTTTTTATTGTTCAGGAATATTTGAACTAGTCTGAGTAAAAGATCATAACACATAAATTAAAGGGTAGGGTGGCTGGTGTTAAAGTTAAACCTGTTGACACAACTGGTGTATGTGATACCTAGCATCTGATCTGAGTATTTTGAGGGTACCTTTATTGGTTTTTATATTTTCCTCATTTATTTTGTTGGGCCATGTATCGTAACTCTAGACATATACTTTATTTTGTTTAATGCCTAAAATATGTATGAAATATTAAATCTTAAATCTAATTATGAATTTATCTTTGCTAAATAACAGCTACCAAAAATGAGTAATGTTGATAGATCTTGGATGTATAGACGATTAACGCCATACGGTTTCATAAATCTTGAGTTTGTTGATGGAGTTCAAGCCTTTATTAACTATGCATGTTTGCAATATGCATATATGGATGGTCCCAAAATCAGATGTCTATGTAAAAACTGCAAACATATTCATTTTTTCCTCCTGATGAAGTCAATCTCCATTTTTTAAAAAAAGGCTTTGTTTCAAATTATTTTCAGTGGACACGACATGGGGAGCCTTTAATTTGTAACACCTTTAGGGTTAATGTTGTAAATTCATCATTTAATAAAGATGGATTTGAAGGGGGCATAGAAAGTAGACTAAATAATATAGAGGCAATGGAAAATCCTTACATCCAAATGGTATATGATGCAGCTGGTTATTCATTTCAAGAAAATATACAAAATCTTGAAGGGGAACCAAACCCAAATGTATAAAAGTTTTTTGATTTATTAAAGTCAGCTGATGAAGAATGAGGGCCAAACTGTGAGATCATGACTCAACTATCTGCAATTGCCAGAATATTGAATATTAAGTCTGAAGGTCATATTTCTGAATGAGGTTTGGATAAAATTCTTGCTTGGTACAATGAATCATTGCCTCCTGATCATAAAATGATTGGAAATTTTTATGAAATGAAAAAGCTTATTAGGAATCTTGGATTGCCTGTGGAGAAAATAAATTGTTGCAGGTTGGGATGTATGTTGTTTTGGGGAGATGATGAGGAATTACAAGAGTGCAAATTCTGTAGTCAACCTAGGTTCAAACAAAGAAAGCAAACTAGAAAGCAAAAACTAGTTCCTTGAAAGCGGATGTATTATTTCCCGCTAACTCTGAGACTTCAACAACTATATGCTTCTGATGTTACTGCATCTCACATGAGATGGCATAATGAACATGAATAGATTGATGGAAGTATGAGCCATCCATTGTATGCACTCATATGAAAACATTTCAATGACATCCATACTGACTTTGTAGCAAAAAGTCGAAATGTGAGGTTGGGATTATCCACAGATGGATTCCAACCGTTTGGTCAATCAGGCCAACAATATTCATCATGGCCAATCATAATTACTCCATACAATTTACCTCTATGGATGTGTATGGACCAGGCATACATGTTCCTGACAGTGATCGTGCCAAAACCTACAAATTCAAAGCATAAAATTATTGTATTCTTGCAACCATTGATATCTGAATTGAATTATCTTTAGGAATATGGTGTGGAAACATATGATGTGTCCCTTAAACGAAATTTTCAGATGAAAGCAGCTTTAATGTGGACTATTAGTGATTTTCCTGCGTAAGTTATGTTATCTGGATGGAGCACAGCAAGGAAATTGGCTTGCCCTTACTGTGATAATGATTCTGATGCATTTTATCTTCCAAATATGGGCAAAACATCTTGGTTTGACAACCACAGGAAATTTCTTCCTATAGATCATCTATTTAGGCGCAATAAACACAAGTTTATTAAGAACAGGATGGTACAAACAGTTGCTACCCTTAATAAATTTGGTGAAGATATATTGCAGGAGATTGATGAATTAGGGCTTCTGAAAGTTACAGAACTTAAAGCGAAAGAAATTAACAAGAGCATAAGTAAAAACTTCAGTTGGAGAAAACGGAGCATCTTTTGGGATTTTCCATATTGGAAATCTGATTTGATACGTCATAATCTTGATATGATGCATATTGAAAAAAAATATTTTTGACAATCTGTTCAACACCATCATGAACATTGATGGGAGGACAAAGTATAATGCGAAATCAAGAGCTGATTTAAAACTTTTTTGTAGAAGGAATGAATTAGATAAAGATACTCACACTTGTAAATATCCAAAAGCATGTTACACTTTGGACAAAAAACAAAAGAAAGTTTTGTGTGAATGGTAAAAAAGTCTGAAATTTTCGGATGGTTATGTTTCGAACTTGGCAAGATGTGTGGATATGAGGAGATAAAAATTATTTGGCATGAAAAGTCACGATTGTCACGTGTTTATGCAAAGGCTAATCCCAATTGCATTTCGGGAGTTGTTACCAACAAAGGTTTGGGAAGCAATAACAGAATTAAGTTTTTTTTTTAAAACTTTAACATCATCTGAAATACAGTTGGCTGACATTGAAAGACTAAAACAAGAAATTCCAGTTATCTTGTGCAAATTAGAAGGGATTTTCCCTTCAAGCTTCTTTGACTGTATGGAGCATCTATCTACACATTTAGCGTATGAGGCTAAACTTGCTGGTCCAATTCAATATCGATGGATGTATCCATTTGAAAGGTAATTACATATGAAATTTAAATAATATTTATAGTTTTGGGTTCATTATAAATTTTTATTAAAATACTAAATAATGTAGAAATTTGCATCACTTGAAGAAAAATGTTAAAAATAAAGCTAAAGTTGAAGGTTCTATATATAATGCATACCTAGTAGAGAAAGCAAGTACATTTTGCTCACATTATTTTGAGCCGTATGTGCATACAAGAGAAAGAAAAGTCCCTCATAATGATGATGGGGGTGAAAGGAGTGAAATTGTTGGTAACTTATCCATTTTCACATATCCTGGCCAAACATATGGACAATCAAGCAGAAGAATGTTGATAGATGAAGAAATGGAGGCTGCCCATGGTTACATTTTATTGAATTGTCAGGAGGTTCAACCTTTCGTGCAGTAAGTATGAAATAATTTTTAAATTGTTATATTTTAGTTTTCGAGGTGGGGTGGATATAATTTTATTACCAACTAATGTTTTTTTAGTATATATAAAGAATGGTTATGTGAGCTAATGCCAGAAAAAATACAGGAGGAAAATCAATAAAGAGGTCGATAAACACTTTCCTCGATGGTTCGAAAAATATGTATGTTCTGAATTTCTACATTAGAAATGGAAAAAAGTAGACTATTAGATGGCACTATGTCTTTAAGTGACATTAGAATATTTTATATGATAAATATTTTTTTGATATGTAGGTTTTGGAAAATCAAATAGAAAATAAGTTTATATATGATCTTGTAAAAAGACCTTTGTGAAGTTTTAAATCATATCCAGTGTATTTTGTTAATGGATACAAATTTCATACCGAATCTCATGCTCACATTATGGAAACAATATAGTGGAGTTTGTATACAGGAAAATCGATGGATTATTATGGTAAAATTATTGAGATACTTGAAATTGAGTACCCTGTATTGCCAATAAAATGAAGCGTGTTATTTAAGTGTCACTAGTTTGATCCTACTTCTAATGTTGGAACAAAACTGTATAGCAAATACAATTTAGTTGAAATCAACCAGCAAAGAAGATTAAGTCAATTTTAACCATTTGTGTTGGCAATGCAAGTGAATCAGGTGTATTATATTTTATTTCCCAGTTTAAGATGAGATAAGTTAGATTGGTTGGCTATTTGCAAAATAAGACCGAAAGGTGTTTTTTCAGTACTTGCAAAAGGAGAAAATAAACAGATTAAAAGTGAAGCATTTTGGGAAGAAGAACTGGAGGTTCATGAAATAAATGAAGATGTAACATACGAGGAGAATGAACCATTAAATGATCCAAATAATGAATTTTTTAACATTTCATCTGGAGAGGATGAGGAATATGTAGAGGGTGAGAGATCTGAAGGGGAGCCTGATTTTGATTTTAATTCTTCAGAAAAGAAGATGATGGTGATTTTGATTTATATTTCACTGATGATAGCAATTAATTGGTGTAATTAATTTAATATTATATGAATACATTTATTATTATGTCACAGTATATTTTTCTTTGTATTTACTTAATATTGTTCTAATATGGAATAATCAATTTCATATATTTCAGGTTCAAAAAGATGTCACCGAAGAGAAAGAAGGGTTATGTTACCGCCAAAGCTTAGGTTACCATCGAGAGAAGCATCCTATGAACGACCATACGAGGCATCACCTTTTCCATCATTAATACTTGCAGATTCATCTATCCTACATAGTACTTCACCATCAAAAGACCGCGCTACATCTACACCATTACCTTCTATTGATGAAACATCTACGCCTACACCCGACAATGAATCTATACCAATTGAGGAAATAAGAACACCAGCTGAGGATTGAGGTGGTGGTATGCAGCCCGAAGCAAAAGGAGTTGATGGACGAACATACATTACCATTATCAATAATATGTGAGTGAAAAGGTTAAAATTATGCTATACATGATGGAAGTAATAGTTTATACAATTGTTGTAGTATTTAATTTGAAAATTATCTTAACCTCTGGATATCTATTATAGGTTGGTCCTGTCTGGATTTGCTCTCGTAGCATGTCTCCAAATTCAAGGAGAAAATAGAATTTAACAGTTATTTATGGAAGAATCTCTCTCAGGAGATAAAAGATCTTTATTATCAAGAGTTTGAGGTACATGTAGACTTTAATTAGTTTATTATTATTGTTTATAAACACTTGAAGTTTTTTTTCAGAAAGAATTTTTTTGGGATTCAAAATTTGATGTTGTTATTTACAATATATGGAAGAGTCGAGCTCATGCAGGTATAGAGATTTTATTAGTTCCTATAAACTAAGCGGTGAACGGTCTTATTTTATATCTGAAGAAATATGGGCCAATTGGCAAAATTATTGGTCAACGCCCGAGGATAAATCCATTTCTGAGCGAAATTTAAGTAACAGAAGGGGAGAACCTGAGGGGAGAGTCTACCTATTCACACTGGTGGATCTATGACCACCAGAAGCATGCAAAGAGCAAAGAAAATTGTAAGTCTGTGCTTTTGATGGATCATGCCATTCTTTTAGAAGCAATACATTTAATTATATTTGATTGTATGTCTTGTTACTATGTATGTCTTGTTATTACCATATGTTGTGATTGTGAATGAAGTTATAGAGGTGGACGACCTTGATTGGGAGTGTAAAATTTGCTATGTGCAGGTTTGGGAAGCATGATTTTTAAGCCGTTATGCTACCAAAAATTTTAACAATTGAATAGTAAATTAGCAGCAACTAATATATGTTAAATATGGAATGAAAGTTAGGAATACAAATTACCAATCAGAGTAAGCTTAACTCGTAAAATATATGACATCCTAATAATAATGATGATTATAGTAATTGTATATATATGCATAGAAATAGAATTAAATGTAGGATTGTTATTCTGTGTCTATGTTACTGCCATTTTTTTAGAAACATTTGTTGTCTTGTTCAATGCTGTTAATTGTAATCTTTATATTATGACGGTTTATTTTGGAAAAGAGATTTTTGGTGCCTTATTAATGGTTGTCTAGTTAAGACTTATTTTTTGTTTAATAGGGGGTAAATATCATAAAAATTGATGAAAACCTACTAAAACTTTTGCAAACCGTAGGTAATTTATCTCTATTTAATGCAAGAAAAGTCTACTGGCCAAAAGCCTACATCGCGACAGCTTTTTGTGCATACTCTGTAACATTCATCAATGATCGATGCAGGCAATTAAATGTATGCAGTGTAAATTATATATTTCAATATTCATTTTATATATAATATTATTTAAAATTATAACTAAATAGTATAAATAATTATAATGATAGGATCAAATATAAGAGGAGGTACAACATCAGTCGCAGGATAACCCAAATATTGATGATAATCAGACATATCTACAAGTGGTTGGTGGTAGGGACCGTCGAGGCAGAATTTTTGGCCTTGGATCTTTTACAAATACACAATATATGCATTCCTCTATATTCAGTACAGCTACGTCCAGTAGACAAGCTGCATTAGGTCAGGAAGTAGTTGAACTTCGAAGTAATGTTAGTTTATTAGCAACTCAATTGCACGAGTCTATGAAATATATAGCCGAGCTTCGTACTCAGATGAAAGAAGTAAGGGGGAAGGCAACACATCGCAGCATCCAGATAATTCACTTGCGCCGACATCATAGGATTTTAGATTTTAATACTTTTGGGACTAATAATGATTTGACTACAATGTTAGGGTTAATATTTATACTTTAAAGACTTGTAAGAAAATGATATATTATTGAATATTATAAATTTAGTTGTCTTGTTAGATTTCTATTAATTTATTATTGTAAATTATATATTTTATATTATATTATTGATTACAATTTCACTATATAGAGAAAATAAAATAATTAAAAAAATTAACATTTGGGAGAAAAAATATTGAGATTTTTCGACGGAAAAATCTCAAATTGTAGGTAAAAATATAGCCGAAATATAGCGACAAAAAAATTTTTCATTGCTAAATTTTCCTATGAAATATCTAATTCCGTCGGGAAATTCAGTTATGAAAAATATCATATCGTAGGGAAATATTGCCGACGGAAAAGTGTTTCGTTACTAAATTTGCCTACGAAATACCAATTTTCGTCGGTAAATTTACCTATGAAATATATATATCGTAAGAAATATTGCCTACGAAATAGTTTTCAGTCGGTAAAAAATGGCAAACGACGACAATAATTGGTCTTCATTTAGCGACGAAATTAACAACGGACTACTATTTTCGTCGGTAAAATTGCCGACGGAATTATTTTTGGTAGGTAAAATTGCCGATGGAATTATTTTTCGTCAGTAAAGGTGCCTACAATCGTATCTCATTCACCAATTTTCGTTGCTAATTTTCGTTGGCATTTTATTTTTCCTACGGAATTTCATTCAATTCCGTCGGGAATTTTCGTCGGGATATTAGATTTTTCTTGTAATGAAAGGGATAAATCAAAGCATGATTAGACCAGTCAAAGAATTCGTGAATAGCCTCATCTAAACAAGATTCGCATTACTGATGATTAAAAATTGAAAAAGGAAGAACAATAAAAGACCAACCAGGCAAAGCTGTAAATAAAGCCAACAATCTTTCAAGGGGTTAATATGGCATCGAGAATGCCTACTGAATCGGGGAAGAGATTGATAACTTTACAAAAAGGGCATCTGCCCTAACAAAGGGCCATAATAGATTTCAATAAAAATGATACTGATAAAAGTTCAAAAGCAAACCAATCGACTACCTACAATCAGCCCTATATCTTTAAAAGAAGCCTAGATGAATTAGAATTGAAGATAACAACAATTTAAAGAAGCAACCAAAGAAAATACCAAAGAAACAAAAGGGGTTCTCACCAAAACAACATAGCTCAAGCAAAATCAAGAGCAATTGAAACAATGTGACCCAGATCCCCATCAAAAGTGTGAATGGGTGAAAATCCATAAGAAAGATTTGGAATAAGAAGTGCTCGCGGAAGTAGCTGAGCAAAAACATCTATTCTCTTAACAAGGGAAAAAGGAAAGCACTCATAGAAGGGATAAATCAAAGAATGATTAGACCAGTCAAAGAATTTGTGAATAGCCGCATCCAAATAAAATTCGCATTATTGATGATTAAAAATCGAAAAAGAAAAAACAATAAAAGACCAACCAGGCAAAGCTCTAAATAAAAGACAATAATCTTTCAAGGGGTTAATATGGCATCAAGAATGCCCACTGAATCGAGGAAGAGATCGATAACTTTACAAAAAGGGCATCTGCCCTAACAAAGGGCCATAACAAAATGTAATAAAAATGATACTGATAGAAGTTCAAAAACAAACCAATCGACTACCTATGATCAGCCCTATATCTTTAAAAGAAGCCTAGATGAATGAGAATTGAAGATAACAACAAATTAAAGAAGCAACAAAGAACATACTACCCCAAAGAGACAACATCTAAATCAAAGGCAAATAAAGGAATCGACAAGGGATAACCCATTAACTAAACAAGAACTAACAAGGGCCCTGCAGCATCAAAGAAATAAAATGCAATCCGATAGGGGGTAAGAAAGAAAGCCAAACCTGATTAAATTGTATCAAAAAGCTCGAGAAAATAAAGGTAAAGTCCATCCCTTTTTTAATTAACAACTAACACTAATGCATTCCTTTCGAAGAAAAGCAAACACCACCATAAATAAGGAATGCGAAGTGGAAAGAAGCGATTGCACCATAAACATATCATCTCTGACAAAAACCCACAACAAATGAAAATGTAAAGTAGGAAACATAGGAGATGATCACAATCTAAAAGCATAGCAAGTGCGCCCAAGGCAGCAAAGATGCCAAAAGAAAAAAAAAGAATGACCGAAATAACAACCCTTTGGAAAAATAGGTAAAAATTTTGGTTGTATAGATATACACTTCCCCTTTCTTTTTTGGAGGAACCTTTAACATACAACCAGAAATGTTCGATCCTACAAGATAGAAGAAGTGAAAAAGCACAAAAACAAATAAAACCTGCTTGATGGGAGAGCACCAAAGCTTGAAAAAGCTAACCCAAAAAAAGAAAATCCCAATTGATGTATTTATCCCAGTCTCTATGATTGATGATCTTATTTATTCTAATTGATGGTATTATCGATCAATGTATTTATCCTAGTCATCCCAATTGATGATTTTATTTATCCCAATTGATGTTATTCCCGACTGATGTATTTATCCCAATCTTCTCGAGTAATGATTTTATTTTTCCCAATTATATTATTTTTGATTGCCTTATTTATTCCAATCTCCTCGACTGATAGATTTATTTATCCCGATCAATGTTATTCTCGATCAAGTATTTATCTCAATCTTCTTGACTGATGATTTTATTTTTTATGATCGATATTATTCCCGATCGATGTATTTATCCCAATCTCGATTGATGATTTATTTATCCCAATCGATGTTATTCATTATCGACATATTTATCCCAATCTTCTCAATTGATGATTTTATTTATCTTGATTGATTTTATTCCTGATCAACGTATTTATTCCAGTCTCCTCGATTGATGATTTATTTATCCCAATTGATGCTACTCTTAATTGATGCATTCATTCCAGTGAGACCAAGCCATAACTCTCAATCTTCACAAAATCGATCGACCCTTTAAAAGGAGACAAATATAAAAATATGGAAGACAAAGCAACAAAATTTAAAGAACCCTTTCCAAAGTAGTGTTTTCAAAGTGGCGATAGTATAAATTTCGATCAATAGATGAATGGATAAATAGGGCCAACAACGATCGATAATACCTTACAACGATTGGCAACACCCTCAGGTAATTCTACCTTTCATTTATAATTAACTTGTAAAAAATTGAAAAAAGTAACAGGATAGAAAATGGTTAAACACTAGAAGCCTGAGCTAGGAGAGAAAAGAAAAGCATTGAATAAATAGGTTAGGAAAATAAACTTTGAAAAAATAGTTCATTTTTGCAAAATTTATTTAAAGAAAGAGTTATTTTTTTCTCGATCGAAGTAATAAAAAATCTCAATCTTTCCACTAAAGTCTCATTTTTTCTCTATTGATGAACATCCCATTCGAAGTAGTTAAAATTTCAAAATGATATTTATTTTTCCGATTAATGTTCAATAAACTTACAAATCCAGTCCTTCGACTGATGTTCCACTTTTCCAATCAATGATTGTTGTAATTTAATTCCAATCCTAAAAACTATAGATCTCATCACCAATCATTAAATGATCAAATATCAAAACCCCAACCTTCGATCTCTCTTAAAAATGATTAACCTGCTTGAAGGGAGACAAATGATAATACCATAAAAAAATAAAAACTGCAGGCCCATCACTAGAAGGCCTAATGGATGCCTCTCTTAGCCAGTTGGCTAAAGTATGGGAAATGAGGTCGTCCAACCGGATGTGACCTCTTCCTGATACAATGAGGCTATCTGACACACGCCACTATTAAATCACCATTACTTATACAATAGGCCATATCTGCTTCAGAGTCGGCCAACTATTCAAGAACATTGTTTAATCTTCTCGAGCTGTATAAATAGCAGATTCATTATATGAAATACACACACACACACACACTATCTCTAGTATTATTCATATTCTCTCTTTAAAAGCTTTTCTCTCAATTGCTAACTTAAGCATCGGAGTGCTAACATCTGGTGCAACTGGACAAACACATTTTGCATGGCTTATAAGTTATAGTCCAATTGGAACTAGCTCTGAAAAGCACGTCAACCTCTCTTTCTTTCGTACTTGGGATTCTCTCTCTCTACTATGAAAATTTTTTATTTATCAATTCTTTTGCTCTTTTAAAGTAGCTGGTTTGCAATTCAAAGTCTATTTATATGAAAAGGTAGGGGTTTAAGTCCATGATCAGTGGATTATGTGAAATGGTTAGGCCAACATAAGCAAAATATTTGATTAGAGCGTTGATAGGGAAAGGAGTGTGAAGCCATATCATTGTTTGAGTTTATGTGTTTTGTTTATGCATATGAAAGATTATAATTGTTTGAAGAAATGGAGAAAAGTGTTGAATAAATGGAAAACGAAGGGTTTGAAATTGATATACGGTTTGCTCGGATATGATTCTTGCATATTATAGAGCTCAAGAGGCACTTCTTGAAATGGTACTATATATTTGAAAGATGAAAGCTTTAGGGATTTCTTTCTCTTTAAGGACTTGGAGTTCAATTTTGAATTCATGCCTACAATCATGTCATTGATGAAAAGTTCTGATATTTGCCAATCTATATCATATATAATTTTTTAGCTTTTAGGGAAATCGATGAAGAAGAAGAAGATAAGGAATGAAAAATAGTGTTTTTTATTATTATTTTCATTTATGTTATGTGGTTACAATCATATGTGTCAATTCTAAGTTAACTTGTATTGATCTCATCAATTGCTATTAGTTTTGTCCATCATGTCTATAAGAGGGGCAAAAAATTCAAAAATTAAAGCGCAAGGGCAAAATCACTACGCACTTCCTGAAATTATAATATGGCTTCAAAAGATTAAAGCTTTAGGGATTCCTTCCACATTGAGGACTTGGAATTCAATCTTGAATTCATGCCCTACAATCATGTCATTGATGTAAAGTTTTGATATTTGCCAATATATATCATATATAATTTTTCACTTTTTAGGGAAATCGAAGAAGAAGAAGAAGAAGAAGAAGAAGAAGAAGAAAAAGAAGAAAAAGAAGAAAAAGAGGATCAAGAGAGAAAAAGAGTGTTTTTTACTATTTTTTTCATTTTTGTCATGTGGATGCAATCTTATGTGCCACTTCAAAGTTGACTTGTATCGAGCTCATTGGTTTCTATTATTTTTGTCCATGCATCATGATAATTTTCCATCTACAAAAAGGGCAAAACTGCTTAATTTTATGGAGTTTAGGGGTAAAAATTTTAAAAATTAAAGCACAGGGGCAAAATAACTACATCTTGAATAGTAAAAGGCACTTTCTAAAATGGTATCATATATGGGGTCAATTTCACCCACGGTCATTGAACTTACGACTTATCACCCAAAAGTAACTGATTTTTTGTTTTTGCAACTTAAAAGTCACTGAACTTATCACATTTTTGCATAAAAATCATGTTCACTGATTTTCAATGAGGATCCTTGCCAGATTGATGACATGGCATACCACGTCATATGTCTGGAAACACGTGGTATATCTCATGTTTGGATCAATTTCAGCCACAGTCACTGGACTTATGATTTATCATCCAAAAGTAAATGATTTATTTTTCGTGAATTAAATGCCACTGAACTTATCATCCTTTTGCAAAAAATATCTCGATCGGATACATATGGTGATGAATATATTGTCACATCATAAGCTAATGTGTCATATTTGACACGTCAGCAGTCAAATTACCGTCATCAACTAATATGTCATTTTTGACACATAAGCAATCCATGTGTATCCATAGCTGATGACGACCATAGCTAACATGTCATAGCTAATGGTGTGGCAATAAATCCATCTCCATGTGTGTCCGGTCAAAATAGCTTTTCTATAAAAAGATAATAAGACATTCAAGTCACGAAAAATAAATCAGTTACTTTTGGATGATAATTTATAAGTTCACTGACCGTAGGTAAAATTGAACGAAACGTGGGACGTGCCACGTGTGTCCTACCATATGACGTAGCATGCCATATCATCAATCCGGCAAGGATCCTCGTCGAAAATCGGTGAATATGACTTTTATGCAAAAATGTGATAAGTTCGGTGACTTAAGTTACGAAAAAAAATCAGTTACTTTTGGGTGATAAGTAGTAAGTTCAATGACTGTGGATGAAATTGACCCTTATATATGGCTTCGAAAGATGAAAGCTTTGAGGATTCCTTTCTCATTGAGGACTTGGAATTCAATTTCGAATTCATGCCCTATAATCATGTCACTAATGCAAATTTTTGATCTTTGCCAACCTATATCATATATAATTTTTCAATTTTTGGGGAAATTGGTGAAGAAGAAGAGGAAATGAGAGAAAGAGTGTTTTTATTTTTATTTATTTCATTTTTGTCACATGGATGCAATCTTATGTGCCACTTCTAAGTTAGTTGCTATTAGCTCCGTCCATCATGACAATTTTTCATCTACAAATGGCAAAATTGCTTTATTTTATGAAGTTTAGGGGTAAAAAAATTTAAAAATGAAAGCACAAGGGCAAAATCACTACATTTTGAATAGTACAAGGGCAAAATAGTAAATTTCCTAAGATTTTAACACACATCAAATTTTGGCACTGTTACCAGTAATTAGTTTAAGTGATTTTTTTTTTTTTAAATAAGATCAAACTTCATTAAAAAGAATCGGCAAACAAAGTTAAAACAATATAAGAAGGAAGGATCGAGCCTCAAATAACAAGATCAGACATAGAATATGCAGCTCTAGCAAGTAAATGAGCAGCATTATTCGCAGAACTTTTAATAAATCTAAAAAGGATATTAGGAATAGAGGCATATAAATTCAAACAATCACTAATAATTGAACCAGAATCCGAACGATCACGAGTACGAGATGAGAAGGCATTGATGACCACTGTTGAGAATCTGATTCTATCACAATCTTTAGAAATCTCGACTTCTTAATCCAGCTCAATGCTTCCCGTACGCTAAGAGCTTCGGCAATGGAAGGATCTAAAACCCCTGCAAAACACTTGCTGCTAGCCCCGAAGAAATTTCCCAGATGGTCGCGAGCTACAAACGCAATCCCCACTTGCTATCTATCCACGAACATAGCAGCATCAGTGTTAATTTTTAGGAAACCAGAAGGAGGAGGAGACCAAGATTGATTCGGCTCCACCCTCTCTTGGTGGTTAATAACAGTAGGACTCCCAAGCACCGAGGCAGGAGGAGCACTGGTCCTATGCCAAATAAGTCATTTCTGGGTTTCCAAATAGCCCAGCAAACAGCAACAGTCAGCCCGCAAATGTCTAAATTAGCACAAAAAATAATTAAATTGAACCATGAAACTATATCAGTAGGATTACCCCCTCACACATCCCACTAGAGATCTCATCCAGACCTCTTTAGCAAAAACACAATCAAGGAATAAATGCAAAACAATTTCATTAGAATTTTCACATAGAGAACAGAACAAGGGAATTTCTACTCCTCTAGGGGACAGCATAGTGCGTACAGGAAGGCACGAATGTATGGCGCTCCAGGAAAAATGCTTCATTAGACCAAAGCTTCTTCCATTTATCAGTCGATAAGTTGCTCAGATTTGGAGGCGTACCTGAATGGATAAGCTAGTAAGCGCTCTTGACTAAGACCCATTTCTCTCCAAACTCCATCGCCAAGCGTCCTATTTCTTATACCAGCATGGCTCAATCTTCATGTTTTATTGAATGCCAATTTTGCAAATAACTTCAATTCCTAACCATTATTGTAAAACTATCTACAAGGATTTATTTTCGATGGTTGATAGTTAATTTTTTTAATATTTTATACTTTTATTGATATCATAAATTGATTTCACACAAAATTAATAAAACATGCGTTTTAATTTCTTTTGAATTAAAGCTAATGCAAGTATTTCATAAAGGGCAGTTATTAAATGTTAAATTTTAGAAGTACATGGAAGCTAGTATTATAATTCAGGAAACTGGTTGTGTCTTTTTTTAAGAAAAGAAAAGAAAAAGAAATAGATAAATTATTGGATACAACCGAGAAATGCACCAAATAGTAATCATGTCCCACTTATGCTGATAGAGCTGACAAGTACCAAATCCCATTCATTAATCAAATACACAGCAGCTGAAAAGGAGTTGAGAAAAAAAAATAGTAGATGTTGGAATGAGCTACTTTTCATTTACAACATGCCAACTCAATGTAAAGGAGTTAATTCTGATTTTCAAATCCAAATATTTTGCACGACTAAAGCTGTATGGGTATTGTGAATCATTTAATTTGAGCCGAAAAGGCAAAAATTAAAAAAAGAAACATTATGAATTATTATGATATCGTATTTTATATCTATAATTTATGAAATATAAAATAGTTATCTTTTATGAACTATATATATATATATATATATATATATATATATATATATATATATATATATATATATATATATATATATATATATATATATATATATATATATATATATATATATATATAAGTGAATTTATAATTTTGAAAAAGAAAAATCGATTTAATAATGCCAAATAACCATGGATTGATTTCCAGTTTAAAAAGCAAGGCATATCGAGCTGCTTAACAATGGAAAATGATTGATCATCACTATAACGGATTGACTGATATTGACTATAGGAAAACGACAAAAATATTTTCATATTGTATCTTATAGCCAGTTTTACTGTATAATTAGGTCAAATGTACATTTTTACTCCTAATATTTTTGGGAAGTGCAACTTTACTTATAATATTTTAAAAAAGAGATTTTTGTCAGGATTTATGAACAAATACACTATATATATATATATATATATATATATATATATATATTAGAATTATAATAATTATATATCATAATTATCATTTAAAAGACTTAACCTAAATATTAAAGTGATTTAATTTAATAAAAAATAAAGTTGATCATAATAATAATATTATTATAAGTATGGAGTAAATATATAAATATTATTTTATAATTTTTAATTTTATTATAGGCTAAATTAAAAATAAAGGAAACTTTTTTATATAAAAAGATCATGGTCCTCAAATTATAAATATAAGGAAGTTGTCTTTTTATTTTTATCTATAGTAGACATATTTTTTTTATCTATCAATTTAAAAGATTGTAAGCCATAAAATTTTGATAATTTAATTAAACGATGAATTCAGGTATGTTTCTGCTATACATTTTATTTTTTTAATGATTTAATATGATTATTATTATCTAAATTAATTCTAGGGTTTTTAATAATTGATATCAAAACTCATTTCATGTTAAATCATTAAAAATTAATTAAAATTTTCATGGATTGAGCGTCGATTTCATTAAGGTTTATATTATCATTGCTTTTGATCAATCTTTTTTGGCAATTGATTGATCCTTTTCGGCAATAGTTGCTTTTGAATTAATTATGCAATCTCTGGTTTCTTATTGACTATTAAAATCAATGGGCTTTTGGATTTAGTTTTTGTCCTTTGGTGAATACATGATTTGCGTTGGAAGACAAACTTTCCTTTGGCAAGTGACTATTGGTTTATGGCTTTTGCTTTATAGTTTTGGCACTTTGTGGGACACGGCAGTTTTGAGTTTTATGGCAACCATGAAATCTTGTGTTCATGGAACAATTTTTTTTTTTTTTTTTTGGCGGTTGCTCTAAAAAAAATTGCCATTTAATTTTTTTTTTTTTTTGTGTCGTTCCAAGACCAAGTAAATTGTATTTGCACCGTTTGGTATGAGGGCCAAGAAAACCAAATAGTAACTGCTAGTTATCTTAGATTGTATCGTTTGGGACCACTGTTGCCGCTTCACATTTGGTTATATATATATATATATATATATATATATATATATATATATATATATATATATATATATATATATATATATATATATATATATATATATATATATATATATATATATATATATATATATATTATAAAGAAACATACATTTTATGAAATTTTAATTTAAATTACTGTATATATATATATATATATATATATATATATATATATATATATATATATATATATATATATATATATATATATATATATATATATATATATATTGAAATGGGTTAATTGAACCAATATGTTACCAAAGTGACCTCTATGAAAATCAATTAATTTATTTCAAAATATATAATTGATTGTGTATATGTAATTACATAAATATTAATTGTTCCAAAGGAAAGTTAATGTTTAATATAATTACATATACATTTGTGGTAATTAGCACGTTATAATTATTTGGTCTTACATGTGAATAATAAATCGGCCTAAAGGAAGAATTATTATTTGACATGTTATTTTATTATTTGTGTTTAATTGCTACATCAAGATATCACTTACAAGTTAATATTTTGTCCAAAGATAAAATGTTAATGGAGTGTCAGATGTCTTGAGATGGGGTTTAACTATATTTAAATTTGTTATTCAATTTTGGTATTATTTTGATACTGATGTGAGTTTATTTTATATGTTTTGTTCTAAATTCAATTTCTGCTCCTGCTGCTAATATTACTACTAATATCAACTCTATTCATATGCTGACTGGCATGAATTTTAAGGCATGGCAAGAGAGTGTATTGATCACTCTTGGAGTCATGGACCTAGACCTTACACTAAGGGAACCTAAACCTGCTGATCTCACTGATGAGAGTACCTATGAACAAAAGAGGGAAATGGAAAAGTGGGAAAGGTCTAATCGCATAAGTCTTATGGTCATTAAGTGTGCCATTCCTGAAGCTTTTAGGGGCATAATGTCCGATCAGGTGGATACAGCTAAGGGTTTTCTTGAGAACCTTGAGAAGAGATTTGCTAAGAATGAAAAGGCCGAAACAAGTACAATCTTGGCAAAACTCATCTTTATGAGGTATACAGGCAAAAGAAACATAAGAAAATACATTATGGAAATGTCTAACCTTGCTTCAAGTTTAAGGGCACTCAAGTTAGATTTATCTGAAGACTTGTTAGTTCATTTGTCTCTCTTTCTGCACAATTTGGTCAAATTAAAGTGAGCTATAATTGTCAAAGAGACTAGTGGACCCTTAATGAGCTCATCTCTCACTGTGTTCAGGAAGATGATAGATTGAAGCAAGAAAAGACACCAAGTGTTCATTTGGTCTCCACCTCAAAGGACAATAAAAAGGAGAATAAGAAAAGAAAGAATAAGGAAGCTATGGTAACGGCACCACATAAGAAACAACATAAGGAACAAGGTAAAAATGGCTGTTTCTTTTATGGAGCTGTAGGATACCAGAAGAAGCACTGTACCAACTATCATGTTTGGCGTGCTAAGAAAGGTATGCTTCTTAACTTTGTTTGTTCTGATGTTAATTTGGCTTCAGTACCTAGACATATTTGGTGGATTGATTCAGGTGTAACAACTCACATTAGTGTGTCCATGCAGGGTTGCCTGAATTGCCAAAAGCCTAATGATGGTGAAAGATACATCTATGTTGGTGATGGCAAATCAGTCGAAGTCGAAGCAATTGGAACTTTTAGATTATTATTAAGAATTGGTTTTTATTTGAATTTATTTGAGACTTTTATTGTACCGTCTTTTAAGCGAAATTTGATTTCTGTTTCAGCATTAGACAAATTTGGGTATTCTTGTTCATTTGGAAATGGAAAATTTAGTCTTTTTCAAAATTCAAGTTTGGTTGGCTCTGGTTCTTTATCAGGTTATGATAATCTATATTTAATTGATACAATTGCTTTATTTAATAATTCCTTGCATGTTCATTCAATAAGTAAAAAGCATAAATTAACTATTGAGAATTCATCTTCATTATGGCACAAGAGATTAGGTCATATCTCTAAAAAGAGAATTGAGAGACTTGTGTCTGATGGTATTCTCGATCCCTTTGACTTTTCAGATTTTCACATGTGTGTGCATTGTATTAAGGGGAAACAAACGAATGTCAGGAGATTTGATGCCAATAAGAAAATATATGCCTTAGAACTAATACATACATATATTTATGGGTCATTCCCTCTAGCTTCTTAGAATGGTCAAATATATTTCATAACATTCATAGACAATTTCACTCGATATGGCTATCTTTATCTCATTCATGAGAAATCTCAGTCATTGGACATGTTCAAAAAGTTTAAGGCTGAAGTTGAAAATCAATTCACTAAAAGTATTAAAAACATTAGATCTGACCGTGGTGGTGAATACTATGGTAGATATGACGGTTCGGGTGAACAACGTCCAGGTCCATTTGCTAGATTCTTAGAGGAAAGCGGTATCATACCACAGTACACCATGTCAGATTCACCCAATATGAATAGTGTTGTTGAAAGACGAAATAGAACA
This sequence comes from Excoecaria agallocha, assembly GCA_037975025.1. Taxonomy (NCBI): domain Eukaryota; kingdom Viridiplantae; phylum Streptophyta; class Magnoliopsida; order Malpighiales; family Euphorbiaceae; genus Excoecaria; species Excoecaria agallocha. The sequence goes on from JBBPFJ010000558.1 coordinate 73,975, forward strand.
TTTTTAGATATGGTAAGAAGTATGATTAGTCACTATACCTTACCTGAGTCAATTTGGGGAGAGGCATTAAAGCCTGCAGCTTATGTACTCAACAGAGTACCAACAAAGGCAACTAGTAAAACACCTTACGAACTTTGGATAGGTAAAAAACCTAGTTTAAAACATTTTCATATTTAGGGATGTCCAGCTGAGGTAAGGCCTTATAGGCCAAATGAAAAGAAACTGGACTCTAAGACTATTAGTTGTTATTTTATTGGATACTCTGAAAGCTCTAGGGGTTACAAATTTTATGATCCCACAACTAAGTCTATTTTTGAGACATGTAATGCTCGGTTCTTTGAGGATGTTGAGTTTGCGTGGGGAGAAAGAGTTAAGGACTTTGTCTTTGAAGAGGAATATGTTGACATTCCTCTAATTGCTATGGATAATAGTCAAGAACATATTATTATACCAGACATTGATCCTCCCATTCAGTCTCAAGGAGATATTCTTAAAGTACAAACTCTACAGCCTCAAGAACCATTGCCATTAAGGAGATCCACTAGAGAAAGAAGAAGTGCAATTTCTGATGACTATGTTGTGTTTCTTCAAGAACATGATGTTGACATTGGAGTGATGGAAAATGATCCAGTCAATTTTCATCAAGCAATGAAAAGCTCTAACTCTCAAAAGTGGATAGATGCCATGAATGAGGAGATTAAGTCTATGAAAGATAATGACGTATGGGATCTTGTTCCATTGCCTGAAGGTGCAAAACCCATTGGTTGTAAATGGATTTTTAAAACCAAAAGGGATGCAAAGGGCAATGTGGAAAGGTACAAAGCACGTCTTGTCGCTAAAGGCTTTATGTAGAAAGAAGGCATTGATTATAAAGAGACTTTCTCTCCAGTTTCATCAAAAGACTCTTTTAGGATTATAATGGCATTAGTAGCACATTTTGATCTTGAGCTACATCAGATAGATGTCGAGACAGCATTTCTTAATGGTGACATTGATGAAATAATTTATATGGTGCAACCAAAAAACTATGTATCAGAAAATACAAAGTCTATGGTTTGCAAATTGAAGAAATCCATCTATGGGCTTAAACAAGCGTCTTGTCAATGGTATTATAAATTTCACCAGATTAGTATCTCTTATGGTTTTGAGATGAATTTGGTTGATGATTGTGTATATCACAAATTTAGTGGGAGTAAGCATATTTTTCTGGTTTTATATGTTGATGACATATTGCTTGCCAGCAATGATATAGGCTTGTTGCATGAAACCAAGAGATTTCTAGCTATGAATTTTGAGATGAAGGACCTTGGAGATGCAAATTTTGTATTAGGGATCCAAATACATCGAGACGACTCTCAAGGTACCCTTGGATTATCACAAAAGGCTTATATCAAAAAGGTTCTTAAGAGATATGGCATGCAAGATTGTAAACCAGGAAATACCCCTGTGGCTAAATGAGACAAGTTTAATCTTCAACAGTGCCCCAAAAATACTTTTGAGGAAACGGAAATGCAAAAGATTCCTTATGCATCAGTAATAGGAAGTCTAATGTATGCTCAAGTTTGTACACGTCCGGATATTGCATACATAGTTGGAGTGTTAGGAAGATACTTAAGTAATCCAAGAATGGATCATTAGAAAGCAGCCAAACGAGTCATGTGATATCTTCAAAGAACAAAACATTTCATACTCACTTACAGGAGATCGAATAAGTTAGAGATCATTGGGTATTCAGATTTCGATTTTGCTGGGTGCCAAGATAGCATGAAATATACATCAAGCTATATTTTTTTTGCTTGCTGGAGAGGCTATCTCTTGGAAGAGTGCTAAGCAATCTCTTATAGCCTCTTCTACCATGGCAGCAGAGTTCATATCATGCTATAAGGAATCAAATCAAGCAATATGGCTGCGCAATTTTATTACTGGATTGCGAATTGTTAATGGAATTAAAAGACCATTTAAGATCTTTTGTGACAATAAGTCAGCAGTTTTGTATTCCAATAACGGCATGTTTAGATCACATTACGTGTAATTTTCATGATATGCATCCATACTGGATCTGTGTCATTTGGTTGTATTTATATATGTGATCAGGGATGGATTTAGTTACCACATATAAGTAACAAAAGTCGCCTTGGTTTTATGTAAGCATGATTGATGGACGAGATTGTTCAGAAATGTCTTTATTTATGATAGTAAAGTTTTGAGCTCATAAAGTTGACATATAATTATAAAGCAAAATGAATATATATATAAATGTATAGTCCAAGTGGGAGATTGTTAGGATTTATGGACAAATACACTATATATATATATTAGGATTATAATAATTATATGTCATAACTATCATTTAAAAGACTTGACCTAAATATTAAAGTATCTAATTTAATAGAAAATAAAGTGGGTCATAATAATAATAACATTATAAGTATGGGTTAAATGTATAGATACCCTTTTATAATTTTTAATTTTATGATGGGCTAAATTAAAAATAAATGAAATATTTTTGTATAAAAGGGTTATGGTTCCCAAATTATAGATATAAGGAAGTTGTCTTTCTATTCCCATCTATAGTAAATATATTTTTTCTTATCTATCAATTTGGAAGATCATAAGCCATAAAACTTTGGTAATGTAATTAAAGGATGAATTCAGGTACGCTTCCGCTATAAATTTTATTTTTCTTAATGATTTAACATGATTATTATTGCCTAAATTAATTCTAGGGTTTCCAACAATATTTTTACCCTACATGTTTAAAAAATAGAAGATTTTGCTATTATCATCAACCACAGTTAACTTTGACCAAAGTTCCGTTAGTTCATCTTACCATGTGAAAGATGACATATGCAATAGGATTTCGACCGCATGTCAATTTTTTACATCTCAGCAGTAAACTAAAGGAATTTTAGTCAAAGTTAACTGTAGTTGACAATAGTAGCAAAAATCTTCCATTTTTTAAAATATGAAAGGGAAAAAAATTTCCTTTTTAAAATATTAAAAGTAAAGCTGCACTTTTTGAAAAATATCAAGGAAAAAAATGCATCTTTGGTCATTATATTATATATATAGAGAGAAACATTTTCCTGCACCAATTTATTTTTAGTTCTTTACCAATGAGAGATTATAACAAGAATTTGAGATCTAAAAAAATTGATATATTTTTATTTAGAAATTATGATGCCTATATATTTATAGTAAAAATTCTGACAAATATAATCAAATTTAATTCCTAAAATTATGGATATCAAACCCCCAAATCATATATATCATAGAGTCAAATTTAAGCCAAAAAAAAAAATCTTAATTCTTCTAATTTATTGTCTGAATTGATCTTTCTTAATTTTAGCAATTGACTCAACTTCACAACAAATACACTAATTAACTAGTACAAACATTATTTTTTTTTTAAATTTGATCCATTAATATTAAATTTTAAAAATTTAAGTTAAAATCCAAACAATCGGTCTATTAACTGTAAGAACATTCAATTACTCTATAAAAAAAATAATGTATAAAATTGAAATATAAATTTTAGGAGTTTGAAACATAAGATTGAAGTATATACTCAGCTGCTCAAAATTCTATACTCAGAAAATTAAAAGAACCTACAAGATTTCAAAATGCAGCTATTACAAAAGAGTAGATATCCAATGTTAAGAAAAGAACCAAACCAAGCAATATTAATAATGCGCAGCGAAAAGGAGTTGTTGAGTCACCTTAATGGTGATACTATTAATTTCTTTGTTAATTTTCCGCCTGGGACCGCAATCAATTAGTTATCCTTACCATAGACACACATCATATCATCATGTTGTTGAGATATATATGATGATGGACATCACCTACTAATATCCAATGTTATAATAATGCTTATCCAATTTAAATTCTTGATTTATTAGGGAAAAGAGTGATTAACTATGAGTATTTAAAGTTAGGATTGTTGGAGAAAATCTCAAATTAAAAAGCATAAAGGTTGAGAGAGGAATTAAACTTAAATTCAGTCTCTTTAACAAACATATTATTATACCCACAATTATTGGAACATTGGTCTGCCTATACATGTAAAGACTTGCAATTTTCACGTTTAAATTTTTTCACTTTTATATATTAAGTATTTACTCTCAATTGATTATAAACTAATAAACTTCAAAAGTATTATCATATGAATAAAGTTTTGGAGTACAAAAAGACGATATTGAAAATGATTTATTCCAATTGTGCAGAAATTGGACTCGGACTTTAATCTAACTCAAAAACTCTTTTTTGTGGGATAAGAATCGTTCAAACCATTAAAAAAAAAAAAGAGAAAATTACTCCAATTGCCAACTTTTTTCTTCTTTTTTCAAAAATTACAATCTTATCCTCTTATTTCTCATAAATCTCACTTTTTAAATTTTTGTTTTCATAAATACAATTTTTTTTTTCCTAAATAAAAACTACATTCTCATTCTGGAGTTTATTGTGCTTGTTGGAGAAGACAGACAGTGTGTCGCCATCCATTTTGGCCTTGGCAGCGCTGCCTATATTTGTGGCGGCTCTGGCGACAGTTGTCATTATACCAAACAATTCGGCCGGATTAGTGGTGGCAAGGGCGCTTGTGGTTGGTGCTGCTGGGTTGTTAGTTGGGTCTGTTTTGCTTGATGGATTGCAAAAAGCTAAATGAGTTTTTTTTTCTCTTTTTTATTTTTATTTTTCATTTTTAATTTTAATAATTTTGTAATTTGTAATTTTGCACATAGTTTGATGAGTAGCAGCATCGTTGAGACTCAACTGGCCACTGGTTTTGCAGCTCATTTAAAATTAATTTCAAGTAAACGGATCCGAAATATTGCTTTTTTTCCCCAACTATATATAATTATCCTTTGCTGAAACGAAACAGTTTTGCACGTTAATTAATTTGAGGAGAAATCAGAAAATCATACGGAGATCAATCCAAGTTCTTTTCAAGAATTCAGACTCTATTGCTAATGCGTTACTATTTGTAAAATTTGTTGCAAAATCCTTAAAATTTTGCCAGGAAAAAAATTCTTATAAATTTTCATTTTTATTTTGCGATTTTCTCCTGATAAAATGATATTCACAGCAGCATTGGTTTAGCGATGGGATAGTTACAATTGAAGGGGAAAAAAAACTAGGTAAGTTCATTATTTAGAAGGGAAGTGAAAGTACTGGTTTTGCAGCTCATTTGGCTGCAGGACTTGGTTGTTTCAAGTGCTTACCCACTCTTATTACCAATTTCATTTCATTGAAGAATGCATAAAGTGCAATTAGTAATTGCTTCTGTTAAAAAAGATGAAAATTTGAGCATTTTTATGCAGATTTATTGGTTTAAATATGTCATTTCTGCTTTCAGAGGATCCTGTGATTTGCGGTTATGAAGGTAATGTTTGTGCTTATGATTTTTACGAGTTTTTTATGTGAAAAAAATAACAAATGGATATTTTAGTTTATGGAGAAGATTACAAGTTGAATGTGAGAGGTCAAACAGGTTTCCTTAAATGGGAGTTCATGTCATAGTAAGCCATTCCTTAAACATTCAAAAACTTTATTATTATTTACTGGACTAACAAAGCAACACCAAATCACCATTTTTCTTGCAGATAAATGCTTGAGTTTATTTGATCAAGACACTACCATTTTTGTGTTGAGTTCTTCATTATATATTTATTTATTTACGCAAGTATTATATTTTTTCTTTTCAAATTTATTCATCTCTTTAGAAAAATATGATACTTATCTAAAGTCAATACTTTGACCCATGATTTGCTCTTGCTATTAACTGCAAGTGATCTTGAGGTCAAGCCTCCTCTTATTTCATTGTTCTTTTAATTTTCTTCTACCAATTACCTAATAAATGCAAGGCAATCTATTTTTTTCACCATCTTTTAATTTGCTACAGAACTTTAAGGTTAGATGCATGCTTGATTCGTTAACTGGTTGAAAAATCTATTTTGATTTTGAATGCAATGTGGTATGCTTGTTTCTCCTATCAAGCTTTCGTTTCAAATTGTTCTGTCTAGTATATGCTAATTGCTAAATCAAGGAGTATGGAAGGGTTTGTTTTGTTAAGAATGAGATTCTGGTGTGCTGTAAATTTTAGGCAGTTAAAATGGTGGCTATGGAAAATAGCTCTTAAAACTGGAAGTTAGTGATCTCCAAGTCTGCATTTTATATTACAATCTCTAAGCTACTAATCATTTTTGTTTTGCATTCGAAGATACATGGAGATTTTGTTCTTGTCAGTGGGGATACAATAAGCAACATGTCCTAAGGTCATAAGGAAAATTAAAATTGTTGCCCTAAGGTCCTTATTCATGTCAATTGACATATTTACAGTTTTATTGTCTCTTTTGATCTCTTATATTCTGCAGCATAATTATGCTGCTGCTGAATGTTGTTAAATTTAATTTTTTATATTACAGTGTCATTTTCAAATTCTACTTTCTATTCTTTGCTCTACTGAATGTCATAATTAGATTATTTGCAAAATGTAAAATTAATCATTTTATTTAATCTTTATTTTTTAAATTATTACGTGAACTTCAAACAATAAATTTTTGGCAGCTATATTAGCAAGTTTGATTTCCTTATCCCTGGCCAATATGATTATTCAATTCTTCCCTTTGCTTCTTACATAATAGCAACTTGAGTTTATAGAATTTACTAGTCAACAATGCAAAATAGATCATAAAAAAAATACTCAATCATGGAAAGAAAGAACCTTATGAATTAAGATAGATATTGGAACTCCAAATGAAAATTTTCAGCAAAAAAGAGTAAAATGCTTATGAACAACGAAGTCGTAAGCTTTCAATCAATACAAATAAAGTTACATCATGAAGGAGAAAAAGCAAATGCTAAAAAGTTAACAATTCTATTGTTGTTGTTTCTAACCACATCAGTTAGAATCGAACCATGAATCCAAGCTTAGAGCTCCTCGGTTAATCCTGCAGAATGTCAAAATAAAAGCAACAAAATACACACTGTGTACATCAAGTACACACTGTGTATATACCATATACACACTGTGTATACACCAACTACACACTGTATATACCAAAAGTATACATAAATATACAAAAAATATTGTTCAATATTATATTAATTTTATATTATCATTACATATTATAATACACATTGTGTACATCAAGTACACACACTGTATACAGTGTGTACACCAAGTACACACTGTATATATGAAAAGTACACATTATACAACAAATGTATATATTTTATAGTTATAATAAAGAAGCATTATTTAGCATTATATTAATTTATATTATTGTTTTATAATATAACACATTGTGCACATCAAGTACACACATTATATACACCAAATACACATTTTGTGTACATCAAAAAGTACACATATTGTATACACCAAGTACACATTTTGTGTACATCAAGTACACATTGTGTGTACCAAAAGTATATAAAAATATACAAAAAAAATATTGTTAAACATTATATTAATTTTATATTATCATTACATATTATAATACACATTGTGTATATCAAATACACACATTGTATATAGTGTGTACATCAAGTACACGTTGTGTACACTAAATACACACATTGTATACAGTGTGTACACTAAGTACACACTGTGTATATGAAAAATATACAATATACAACAAATATATATGTTTTACAGTTATAATAAATAAGCATTATTGAGCATTATACTAATTTATATTATTATTTTATAATATAACACACACTGTGTACATCAAATACACACATTGTATACACCAAATACACATTATGTGTACACCAAGTATATAAACTAAATATACCATATATACACTGTGTATACATAATATACAAACATACATTGTAAAGTATTGCACTAATTTTATGTTATCATTACATAATATAATACATTTTAAAATGTAAAGAAAAAGAAAAAAATAATTACCTTTTGTTTTTTTTTTTGTACTTGAGAATCATATTTGATGTTTCAATTACGTACACTACGATATCTCTTAGTCTGTTTTGTGACTATTAAACTCGAGCTAGCATCTCCTTTTTTATTTTTCTTAATATTTTTCTTGTCATCTACTCTCTTTATTTTTTTTTTTGATAATTTAGGAGTCATCTTAGTTTAACAAATTCAAATCATGTCATTTTTCCAAGGTGAATCAATAAAGCAGATATCAATTGCTTGAAAAACCTGAAAGTGTACTAATCAATGATAAAAAGCCAAGTATATAAAACAAAGCTAATATATATACTTGAATCTGTATCACTACTTTGGTCAATGAATTGATAATGTGCCTACTTTACATTAAGTATTTTTTATGGACACGTGTATACATCATACATTTGTGTGTGTCTAATCATTAATTACTAGATATCATACATTGCAGTAGAATGTGATAAGAATTAGCGTAATTATGACAGGTAACTTCAAGGAAAGACAGAGCAATATTGGGCAGATAGAAGCATGCCATACAGATACATAACAGTTGCAGAATTTGTACAAAAATTCAAGAGATTCCATGTTGGTATGCAGCTAGAGGACAATCTCTCAATTCCATTTAACAAATTCAAAAGCAACAAAGCTGCTCTAGTATTCACAGCATACTCAGTTCCAACAATGGAACTACTTAAAGCTTGCTGGAACAAAGAATGGCTAATGATCAAGCGAAACATATTTGTTTACATATCCAAAACTATCCAACTTATCATTGTAGCTCTTATAGCATCTACTGTGTTCTTAAGGACAAAAATACATTCAATAAATCAAGAAGATGGTCAACTATACATTGTTGACACATTATCAAAACATATAATTAATGTCAAAATTACTGTAGTCAATGGAGATAAAAAAAGAGTACTAAAAGAACCCTAAAAGCATTTCGAAATTGAACTCGATATATCTTATCAGTTTTTAGAGAATATAAGAACAACTAGCTGGATGACATGCACAGAATATAACATGCTTCTCGTTTCAGCTTTATTATATAGATAGACAAGAAACTAAAACGATACCGATTACTTACATAATCATAAAATTCTATTGTATCCATCCGCAAGTTATATATGTATATATATATATATATATATATATATATATATATATATATATATATATATATATATATATATATATATATTCTACAT